>JABASP010002138.1:0-22409 GCA_019776565.1 Sminthurinus signatus | reverse complement strand
CAATCTTACTTTTATGATTTAAATTTCCTTAACATGATTTTACTCTGTCTTTGTCTGTATGTATTTCTGTAAAATTGATGTTGTTTGGGCCGACGGCCATGTCAACAGAGAATAAATAATAATAATAATAATAATTATTCTATCAACAAATTCTATCAGGCACAAGGCCCAAGGCACCTTCATATCTCAAAACTTTACAAAATCACATCTTTTTTACTATGATAAAAAGAGCTTTAAATTACAAGTGTATTATATAAACTAGAGGTCTAAAGTTTATTCTCGTCATACAATTATATCTTTGATATTTGATACCTTTGAATTTGATCTGAGCAATGAATGAAGAATGATAAATGGTAAATGGTAAATAGCCGTTGAGATATCAGATGTGACACTATACACCACGGTCATCTATTTTTCATGTTTTAAAGACAGTCCACATAAATTATACAGCACACTATTGAAATTTGAAGTAAAGGTTGAAAATAAATTTAAAAGATAAAAGATTGTGAACTGTGAAGGGTGAAGAGTAAAAAGTAAAATATCTCAAATATAGTCTATTCGATATTCAATAGTGTGAATGTGAATGGGAATACTGAATACTGAATACAGTATTCCCAATCCAATTCCATTTCCACGTTCATTTTTCTTCCCGTCTTCTTGTGAAATTTTGAATCTCTATGGGATATCAACATTCTACATGTTTTATATGTATGTGTGTTTTTGATCTGATCTGATACGACCTCGAGTTGAAATTCAAGAGTCAAAAGTCCAAAGGAGCAGATGAAGAGTTCATATCTTTTATCTGTATTTTTCTTGCATTTCTCTTCTTTTCTTTCACACGGACGTGGACATTGAACATTGAACATTGAGCATCTCAAGAAATAACTCAAGTCAAGTCAAGTCATATTGCACATTGCATACACGTACCCTTTGTATAGAATGACCAAATGCCAAGCACCAAGCACAAAGAGTGAGGACATCAGACGATAGACCATAGAAAAAATGGAAGTCAAGAAAAGACAAGACAATAAGAGAAGATGAGAAGATGAGATAGAACAGGTCACTTGATATTCAAGAAGGGGGGAAAAGATGTCCATTTATCAATCAGAATCATCACCTATCGATTCCCGATTAGTTATCTTTCCATGTGTGTATGTATAGAAAAGGCACCAACTTTTACTCCTCAAGCCCTTGTGCATTGTGCATTGTGTATGAGTGAGTAAAAACCATTTACCCTCTGTAAAAAGAAAAAAGTCAAAGTCAAAGGAGAAAGAAAAAGAAAAGGAGATAAAAGGTAAAGAATAGAATAGAGAGCACATCGTCCCTTCTTTTTCCTTTTTTTTCTCACCAGAACAGGCAGTTCCACTTTCCACTTTCTCCTTTCTAGGGGCAGGACAGGAGAAAAGATTTGAGGAAACTTTAGTGGTACTATATTTATGTACGTTGTACATTGTGCATTGTACATTTTACACTGTATACAGTACTGTAGTTGAGCAACCTTGTCGGCGTCCAAAAGACGACCGACGAAGACGACAAACAGTCAGTACCAGTACCAGAATCAGAACCAGAATCAGAAAAAAGGGCGATGATAGTGAAGTGTAGAGTAGAGGAGTAGAGTACAATGGATGGATATGAGGATGTGACACACACATTCATGTTACATATGTACACACACTCGAATCTCGAATCTCGAATGGAAAATACCAGAACACCAGAACCCCAGAATACCAGAATACGAGACTCCTCTTGAATTCCACCCATAAATGTACCGTCCTCAATCCTCATCTTTGTTCCCTACACACAATCTACAATGCACAACCCACAATCTATGGAACAGTACAGTAAAGTTTATGGGCAATGTGCCCCGTCTCTATAAAAAGGAGAGATGGAAATACCCACGGAGAACTATTTCGTCCTTCCTTTTTTCCCCCAATCTCCAAACATCCAAACCTCCAAATTCAGTACATTCTACTTGACTAGCTGAGTTGAGCTGAGTTGAGTTGAGTGTTGAGTTGAAGTGAGATGAGTGGAACATGAATCTGGAGGAAGAAAAAAAAAGGAAACAGTTTACAACTGTATACCATGTACAATGTACAATGTACAACGTACAAGAGAAAAGAAAGGAGAGAAACAGAAGGAAAGTGATATAGATAGAAATGTAGAATGAGAAAATCAGCTGTCTCCTGTCTGTACCCGCGTATGAAAAATATAACCCAGAAACGAGACACTTTCCCCCCACTTTTTGTTTTATCTCATATTTCCATATATCACATATATTCTTATCTATCTATAGAAGATTTGACATATACACTTATACTATGGAATCTTGTATAATAATTTTGAATGCAAAATACAAAATATGGAGAACTGGAGAATCTGCTCTCTCGTATATTCTACATAAAAATATGATCCATTTTACTTGTCATACGTTTCCGTTTGTTCTCCTTCAGGTTTTTTTGTGTCGTCCTTCTACATTCCATAACTAAATATGTCTAATGTCTACCTATATGTACATCTATAAACGCTTTGACTCCACTTTTCTTCACATTACTCTTCTTTTTATCTGGTTTCCAGTCTCCAGTCTCCCGTCTCCAGTCCATGGCTAAATGTGCGATATATTTTATAGTTTTTTCCCACTTTCCACAATTCATCCTCATATCTCATCCACATTCTACATTATACATGTATTTACTGTTTTTGTCCCTTTTAAAAATATGAATCTCATCTCTCTTTCCTCATGTTCTTTTGTCATTTTTTTCCTTGCCCATTACTCGTTGCTCGTATCGTCTAAATAGCATAATATATTTCGTCCAGTCCAGTTTTTTTTTAAATTACAAAGTAATTATTTAATACTCTGGGCCTAGCTGTAAAATACTTAATTTTATAGTACAAGAAGTTCAATTATCCAGCTCTGAATTTAAGTTGTAACAAAAACCATGGTTAATTTACTTGCTAAAATCTCAAAAGAGTATAATTGGAACAATAAATAATAACCTTTTTTCATCTGTCTAGCTTCTGGTGTCGGGTGTTGGGTGTTGGGTGTTGGGTGAAAGTGGAAAGTAAAGTGTACATTGTACAGAAAATAAAATAAATGAACCTGTTACTTAAAAAGAGGAAGAGAAAATGAATCACTGTAAAAGGGCAAATAAATAACAAGATGACTCAATTTTTTTGTACAGCCTACAAAAAGTGATGCTTTTACACTAATGTTCTTCACTTTGTACGTTGTATATTGTAGGTTGTACTTTGAACAGTCGCTTTACTATTACTATTAGCATTGAATTAGTTGACTTGCCTAATTTTTCTATCTTTGGTCTTGAGTCTTGAGTCTTGATACTTTACACATTGTACTTTGTACAATTTGCTTTTTATACAGTGAGTTTTTAACTCTATTCTCTCTATAAATGTACAGTGTACATTGTACATTTGTACATATATCGTCTAATTCCTTTCCTTCCGCTGAGTCAACACGCGTATAAATATAATCGACTTGTCTTTTTTTCCCGTTGAATGAATGGGTGGATGGAACTGAGAGTGAGTGGAGAGGGAATGGAGATGAGATGGGGAAAGCGTGAAGAGTGAAGATGGGAGGAGGAGAAGACTTGTGCTTTAACGAGATACTACTTATTCTCATTTCTCTTCCGTCTTATACAACTTGTACTTATCCCGTCGTTCTGGGCTCTGAATTCTACATTCTAGATACTAGATTCTAAGGATTCTGGATTTGGGATTCTGGATTCTGGATTCTAGATATCTGATTAGGGTTGAAATAGCTTCAATGTAAAAGAAAAGCGAGATGGATATGCATTCGTTTACTCATTTCCTAAATGATTTGATTTCACTACACTATACACTAGACACTTTCCTCTCTCTAAGTATCCATCTATCTATCTTTTGTGTCTTTTCCTTTTCCTTTCAACATTTTCTCCTTCTTTTCTTCATCTCGACTTCTTTGTAGAAAGTAGAAAGGTTGTTCTTTCTTTATCTATCTCTCTCCTTCCTTTTCCAAATTACATGTATGCATACACTTAAATAGAAGAATAGTACATATACAACATAATACATGTATGTAAAAATGTAATATCCATGGTTGGGTGCTCTCCTATAGCTGTACGTTGTACATTGTACATTTGCTAGATAATATGTACATAATAATACTAACTACAATACAAAAAGAGTGCGGCGTCAGTTTATTTATGTAAATGACGGAGATTTTCCTCTCTGTTCTACAGAATTAACAAAATGGGATTCCAACTCTGATTTTTATTCCTTAGTCCTTATTCGTTAAGAAAAATAGAGACATAGACAGCTTGAGACTTTAGAGTGAGTTTATTCTTGAGTAGAACAGGGAAATTCCAACTGTTTCAACTGAGAACTCCGAGCTGAGATTCAAGTGGATTGGAATTGGAAGAGAAAGCATCTAGAGTAATCATGTATTGTGACATACTGTATTACGGAACAAATTGCAAGTTGATTCATTTGTATCGCCTCCTCTCGATTTTCTTCTTCTCTTTTAAAAGTATCGTCCTGGGGAGTCCAAACTGAAAGACTCATCAATTCAAGTCCACACTATAGAAAATGAAAGACGATGGCTGCTTTTCTGCACATCTCCAATTCTTTCTGTTATAAGATGTCAGCCTTCTTTCAATGTTCAAACGAGAACAAGGACAAGAGCATCAATAGTTGCAAGAATGAACAGGGAAAACATATAAAAACAAAAGAACGTAAATAAACCAGAATTTCATACATCTGGCTGCATTTTTGCTATTTTAATGGCAAAATCTGAATCATTTGAGATTTGTCAATTGTGACTGAGGTTTGATGAAATGTCCAAAAGTTAAAAAATGCTAAAATTTCACAAGGAAAATAAAGTTCGAAAACGTTGAAGGGAAAAGCCGACTGAAAATGAACAAAACTTAAGCTTCGAGGTGTGAAAGTTGTATAATATAAGACAACTTTGGCCTGTACCTTTACCGATTGAAGGGCTATTTCTACCAACCATGGAACATTGAGCACCAGTGTTTACGCGTTTTTCCTCCTTTTACCAACTATTCCTATTCCTCTACAAATAAAATGTGTACTACTGATGCATTTCATAAGTTATGTGTTATATTACGGGTACATAATACACAGAAGAGTCCGAGAATTCCAGTTCCAACTCCCAGTTCAGTCGTGTGCTGTACTGCCAAAACCTGCCTGAAATTTTTCTGCTTTTTCTGGTCCGTGTGTACTGATGTTTGTTGTATGTTAGATGTACTACATATCTCTACTTGGCTTAGTTTCGCATGGAATGGAGAGGAATGGAATGTGAATGACGATCTTGGATCTGAAATCGGGATTCCAAATAATTCTAGATTCGAGACACATCACATCACGCGCACACCTCACGTACACACCGCAGTCCATTCCTAATAATACTACATAGAATCTGGATTCTGGATTCTAGAACCTCCCGTATGAAACTGATCATGAAAAAGTGTGCAAAAAATGGAAGAGATACACACTACACACTGTAAACTATATATTTTGTATTGTATATTACATGAACTCTGTACTCTGTACACATGTAGACTAAAACAGAAAAATAACAGGATTAAAAGAGCATCTGGGAAAAAATAAAAAAGACATTGTAATAAACTTGTAAATACGCACAATCCATGTTACACATATTTTGCCCTCCTTTTCCCGATTCCCAATTATCTGTACAAAATATGTATTATGTATAATGTATATTCTACAATAAACAATAAACATCTTTTCTCTTCTCTACTATCTACTATAGAAGCAATTCTTTACAACGAATTTTGGTTTCAATCCTCCTTCCTCTTCATATACACAATGTACAATGTATAATGAACAAAATACAGGAGCATTAGCAAACATTTCACGTACCAAATTAACAGTTAAAAAATAATTTTATATTATAGCATAATATATTCCAGGATTTTCCATAACAGAATAAAAGAAATAACAAAAATGTAGATAAAATAAAACATCTGTAAAAGCTAAAAGCTGTATAGAACGAACAAAACTATTCAGGTTAAATCTTTTATATCTTTGATATCTAATAGCTGCGTTTTCTTAAGAATCCTCATTAAAAATCACTGATGGAAGTCTTACCCTTTTCGTCTTTAGCCTTTTTATCTAAGTATTGTTTTGGTTCTTGCTAGTCCTTTTTCCGCTTTGATTCCAACGCTTTGATCTGATGGGTTGACATAAGACATAAGACATAAGACATAAGACACATCGGCACACGTGTACAATATTTACTATACTTGATGTGAACAGTCCAAAGTCCAAAGTCCAATTCCATCCATGACATGTTGTAATATAAATATATATCAGTTCTACAGCAGCTCTTAGAAATCCCATCTAATACTTTTTTGATGAAGAGCAGTAGAAGAGTAGACTTTCATTTCTATAATAATAAGGAAATCTTGTCCTTCATCAAATATTTATTATTTTGTACAATGTGTACATAAACGTCAGCAGTGAGGAGTCACCTTGTTGTACAATGTACAATGTACATTCTGGGAGCAGCGGGATACATATATGAATCCAATTCAATATGAATTAAATAGTCCCATGTGTGTTTTTTCATCTTCTTGATTCTTGAGTCTTGAGTCTAGAGTCTAGAGTTTTGATACAATATGCATCAACGACATCACCTCAAAGAAAAGTCCAATATTATTTAATGACATTCATATATGCAAGGAAATGGCAGATGGGAAAACAGGAAAACAGGAAAACAGGGAACCGGGAAAACTGGAAATGGATTTTCTTTTAGTAAGTATGAGAATACAATTTACGATATGGTTACCGTCTACTGTTTAGGTAACGGTGATATGAAATCCCAGTCTTTCTAACAAACTCATGTCTTGTTCATTACCCTTTTCCCATTGTTTCCATTGGACTACCTTGATGGAAAATAAGAAGAGAAGATGAGAATACGAATAAGAATCTTTTGAGGATAGGCAACGAATCAGAATCAAAATCAGAGGTTGCCAAAGTCTTAAATACTCGATATATACTTATTTTGTACATACACAAATAGTAAATAGCATAGCTAGATTCTAGAATTCTAGGATTCTAAAATACGCAGTATAAAGAACCCAATATTTCCTTTTGAGATAATAATGGAAAGACACCTCGTGGTAGTGTAATCTGTAATCTCCAGTTAAGCTTTCATTCATTCTAATATCAGCCTCCGTTCTCCAGGCTCCTTTTAGATTTTGGATCTACAATCTACATTCTACATCCTTATTTCTAAAGACAGTAGTTATTAAGTCCACGTCATATTTCCATATTAGTTGTATGTGGCTGACTCTATAACTTGGAAGGAGAGAGAGAAGACAGAAGCTGCTGACTCAATAGAAATGTCCAGACCCGAGACTTGAGACTTGAGAGTTGGGAAACCAGAATAGTTTTCTGTGATATTTACTCAAAGCTCACAGACAGTCGTAGTTGTAACTGTAGTAACTGAAGCAGCCGGCAAAATGGCACGTCCTCACAAAAACTCCTCAAAGACTCTCATTACTCTGTATCAAAGTGTACAAAGCGTACAAAGTACAAACACAAATCTAAATACAATGTCCAATGTCATGACTCGTGACACCTATACTTCTGTATATCACATTATTTTATTCCTTCTACTGTCTACCGTCGTTCAACCTCAAAGATGTGAACCCTTTAAAAGCTCAAATTTGTCTTCCACAGGAACTCAGAGGATGAACAAAAAGTAAGAAAATACGAAGAAGCAGAAAATTGAAAAATGATCAAAGATCAGTAGTGCTGTATACGGTATACGGTGTATCTTGTTATGTAGACTATGGAATGTAAATACAATTAAGTGGGCTCTAATATATTCTTCAAGTTATTAATATTATGATAACTTTTATGCTCATGATTCACGAGACATTTGTAAAACGAATGAATAGGTAAATTGTAAATTCTGTACTGTACATTGAACATTGTAATACGATATTATGCGTAAGAAAGGATCTGAGACATTTGCTTTTTGGCAATCTCATTGACTATTCCTTGTGTGTACTTACATTTCTCTCCGTGGCATTAACAATTTAGAGGAAAAGAACCTTGACTCCATGTATGTGTGTATGTAGTATGTAGCCCATGTGTAGATAGTAGATACTTACACAGAAAGATACTTGGAGAAAAAGCATGTTTACAGATTTGTATTTTTGTGCTTTCATCTCCCATTCAACCATACGTTAACTTTATAGGGCTGGAAAAGGAGAGGATGCAGTAAAAAGTATAAACGGGGAGAAGCTGAGATGCAGAGTGCAGAGGTTTTGATGTTTTGATGTTTTGATATTTTTGATGCTCCTCATCCTGAGATGAGAATCGTCTAATAAAAAGGGGAAAGGTGCAGTCAACTCGGGGATAATGTTCTTGTATATTACACACTGTTTATTTGTGCACAGTACACAAATGCAATGTACACAATCTACCAGCTTTATGCCTTCCTCCATATTTAGCCATGTCTCTGTCTGTTGTCTGTCTATCTGATTATGTAGAGCGTAGAGCGTAGAGAGTAGAGTGTAGAGTGTAGAGGTAAAGAGTCTGTTAAGTTAAAGAGGAAAAGAGGAAAAATCAGATTGCTTCATATTAGAAAACGAGTCTCCAAAGACGTATAAAAATGATTGCAATTAACTTGGCACAGAGAAGGAAAAGGAGTAACGCGCAAAGAAGAGAGAAGAGAATACAGAAGTGAGACTACGGAAGGAAAGGAAAAGTGGAGAAAATTGTACGGAACATGGAGCATGGAATGGTTAAACACAAGCAAAAATGCGAGGGAAGAAGAATACACATCTCAAAATCTCATTCATATATTCATGGTACGGTACAATATAGACTTGTTCATTGTACATTGTACATAATGTAGAAAAAATGTACTGTGGAAAAAACTCATTGCTTGACTGATTTTGTTCCAAAGGTAAAAATGGGAAAGGAAAAAGACGGAGAGGGGGAAAGAGATTTCTTTCGATGCATATAATATAACACGTATAACATGTAATATATTATGTAATATACTAGGGAAAAGTGCATTTGCACATGGTTTTCATTTTCCCATTCCAAACTTTTGAAGGAAAATGGAGAAAGAAAGAGGTAAAGTTGGCGGGGGAAATGAAAGGGAAAGTGCGAAAAAGATGATTCACAATCAGTCAATGCTTCAGATTCATTCATTCATTGGATTCACAGTTCAACTCCCAATCAGTTTCACTGCACCCAACATCCAATATCCACCACCCAACACCCAACACCCAATACCAAATAGTAGAAACTCCTATTGCATACTGCGTACTGCAAACTGCAAACAAGTTTGTTGAAGGAGTGAAGGAAGGGTCACGGAGACACCTATTTTTCAGGCTTTCACAGTTAAAGCTTCATCACACACTATTTTTTTTTCTTCTCTTATTTTCCTCCTTTTCTTTCCTTCCTTTCACTTCACTTTTCTTTCACCATACTTTACTTTTTTCCTCATACCTCTCAACCATCAAGTCTCAACTCTCAACTCTCAAAGGTTACATTTTTTTCTATAGTGAAGAACACGTCGATCTTCGATCGTCAATCGTCAATCGTCAGTCGTCGATCCTGGATGGACGTCTTTTCTTTTCATACTGAACACACTTTTCTTTTCTTTTCCTCTTCTTTTTCCCATTCCCATTCCTTTCTTGAGACCTTGCAGACGATTCTGTGTTGAGTAAATCCGTGATGTGGTGTATGGTGGTGTGTTGAGGGTGATCTATAGTTTGAGACACCATAGTGCTGCATAAATGTTCACTTTACTTTGTTTCTTTATCTATCTCTGCCTCGTTCCCTCCTCTTTATTTTCACTTCAGTTTACGACTTTGTTTTCATTCACTTGTCACTCTATGTACATGTACATGTATGTTTATGTGTGTTCTCAGTTTGCTTGGTGGAGGGAGAAAGAAAAGGAGAAAAAAAAGAAAGTAAAGCTAGTAAAAATAATGGATCTACTCGTGTTACAAATGAGTTGAGATCGCTCTTCAATATTCTCTCCTGTTCATCTTCCCCTTTTTTTCCTAATGCATTTTACATGGGCTCTAAATATATTCCTACATACAAACACATACACATACACATACGTACATTCTGTATAGCCACCCACAACCCACAATACATACACGTATTCAAAGAAAATACAAACTCTTATATTTTACACTACGTAATAAATACAAAAGCTATTCAATGTACAATGCACATAATATATATAACGTAGTAAATAGTCAATAGTCAAGTAAGAAATTCAAAACTCAAAACAGGATAAGGATCCATTTACTCTTAAACAGTCTGGAGAAGAGAAAGTCTAACATCTCATCACACAGAAAATAGAAAACATGGGTCAAAGGTGAAGAAGCACACATCTTTTTGTTTGCATTGTGTTTGTCCTCTGTTTGATGCACTGTGTAAAATGTACACTTATAAAATTGATGTTAATTCCTCTATTACCTCACCATGTTAACTTTCATGTTTCCCTTTCTCTGTCTTCATCAGTGATCAGTATTTGAAGACAAACATGAAAGGTGCATGAAAGTATTTGGTATTTGTAGATTTTGTGGCAAGTTTATTCAGTTTAGGTAGATTCTAGATTCTAGAATCTAGATTCAATAGATCCATTCAGACAAGGTGCAAGGTTCATCCCTTCTGTTTTCTATTCCTTGGGAATCAAAGTGAGAGTATTATTAGCACTACAGACTAAAGATTACGCTAGACACACAGTAGACAGTAGACAGACAGACAGTAGATAGACTGTCGTTGGTTTTCTGTACAGTGTACACTGTACACTGTAAAGTATATGGCTAGTGAATGGATGGATGGATGTGTAGGTAGTAGTTAGTTAGTTAGGAAAAGTAAATAAATAGGAAGAGGCGAGGAATGAAAGTAGACATCAGATGTTCAAAGTTCAACACGGAGATGAAATGAGCGGATGTACAGTGTACAATGTACAATGTACAATTAAGGTTCATCCATTCCACCCGATCCGAGCCAAGTCGACCTTCTCCAATCCAATCCCATCCAATTCAATCCAATTCTAGATTCCAGCCAGCCGCACCCTAATGAACACATATTAACTAGCTCTTCATTATTTACTTGTATTTCCACTTTATTATCTCATGTCTCATGTAAGGTACAGAGGAACGTAAGGGGCTTTTAGGTAAACACGCTCAGTTCAAATCAAGTACACTGTAGAATGTATACTGTATGTTGTACTGCACACAAAAACAAATATGTTCAATGTACAATGTACAATGTGGAGTGAACCTTCTTCAGTTTTATATTTACTATTTACAGTGCACTCTGTACAGTGTACAGTGTACACATTGTATGATGATGTTATGCTTGTACCGAGTACTTAGTACTTAGACACAACAAGTGCAACCTCCCATCCTTCTGTAACATATCGTATTATATAATGTTATATTACATTATATTAAAAATAGTACTATACTCTTTTGGACCTCCTCAATCCTTTCTTCTTCTTTTTTTAACTTTTAAAACATAATGGAAAATGGAATTTCAAAACATGTTCTCCCAAGTGGATTTTATAATCTTAAGTATATCTATGTATATTTATATCTACGTACCTTTCCACCTTCCTCCGTTTCCTTTAGTAGTTTCAATCTTGATGTAATTTGTTGTTTTTGTTGTTCCTCCACGTCAATGCTCAGCGTTCAATGTTCATGTAAATCCAAGTTCCAATTCCAATCCTGACTATGTAAATTGTGAATTTACTTTGTACAGTGTATTTTATATCTTGGTTGGAGAACTGTGCATTGTGCATAAAAGGTTGGGGTGACTGTGTCTTGTTTCTTCCTTGTTTCTCCACATATATATAGTATATATCTGTTGTATGGTACTTTTCATTGTAATCTATGCCCCTGTGCTCATTCATGCATTTTAAATGTGCCTGTTGTTACCCAGTCTCAATTCTAGTTTCTAGTATAATGGAAAATAGAAAGTGGAAAGTAGAAAGCAGAAAGCCCCTTTCTCTACCTCTTGCCCCATTGTGTTTCTACAATCCTCTTCCTATGAATAACTCTATCTCAGCTTCTTCTCAGTGTCGGTTTCGGTTTCAGTTTCAGTCTCCATCTGTATTTCTACTAGATCTACTAGAGTATCTGGATCTACAAACCTTGAGAAAAGGAAAAGAGAAAAGAGTGAAAATCCCTTGTGCAAGGTAGAGAAAACTAAAACTACATGCTCATGTGTATAGACATGTAAGTACATATGAAAGCATAAGTGAGTTTGAGTTTGAGAAGAGAGGAAGAACTCGGTAAAAAAAAAATAGTGCGGAGAGCCGAATCGAGAAAGACAACGACAACGAAAACGACAAAAACTGCAACGACCAAGACGAAGAGAAAGAAAGAAAAGGAAGGAGAAAGATGGCCAGTCTTAAAATGATGATAGGATTAAAACAAAAAAACCGAGAGAGGAGGGAAACAAAAAAAAGGGAAGGAAAACTCAAACGATGAGAGTTTTTCTCCTTATACTTCTCCATCTGTTTTTTTGTCTCTATTTCAGATAAGAGAAAAGGAAAAGCCCCATGTATGTACAATGTACAAGCTACAAATAGTATTTCTCTTTGTTGTTTGGTTGTGTGCCGCAACTGTATGTGTGCATGATGCATGTATAATGTATACTGTATACTGTATACTTGTGTGTGTTTCGGAGTAAGCTTGCTGCTTGAGGTTTGATGCTATCGGGTATGATGTGGAAACCCATTTTGAAGGAAATTACGTTGAACCGTTGATCATGATCATGTAACCTACCGCATGTACAATGTACATTGTACATGTGCTTACTTGTATACTTGTATGGTTTTTGTGGGGGTTGAGGATTGAGTAAATAGAAGAAAAAACCACCTTGATGTGAGAGATGGGAGTACAGAGGTTTTTCTTGGGATATCAAACACATACATAATGCATACATCCGTCATAAAATATATAAATATAGTTCCTGGAATCTACACACTATAAACATTGCTCATAACGTGTAGTTCAGTTTTCAGTAAGTTCTACTTGTTTTATCCAATATGTTTTTGATATGATACTGGGAAAAAATCAAAAAGTAAAAGTATAAAAGTTTATATAGATAGTTTGTGTCTGTATTTTATAAATCTTAATTTTCAAAATTGCTGAGGATTCCACAGACAAAAGTTCTCTATAGTCTATAGTCTATAGAGGATGGAGAAGGTTTTTCTATTTGAGTAGTTTCGAGATTCTTGAGAACAGGCTGAAATCAAGGAAATTTAATGGAATGTTCAAATTTAAAAGTACCTCTTCATTTCTCTCTATCTCTTTCTCTGATGGAGTTAGATCTGAGAACTGAGAACTGAGAACTAGAACCAGAAAGGAAAATGTAGAATCTAGAGCCTAGAATCTAGAGTCTCAAATTCCTTCATAAAAAATCAATTAGGTTGATTATAATTACATAATCAAATTTTCAACTCTCTCTCTTTCTCTTGCTCACATTTCACATTCAGGTTTGCGTTCAAATTTCCATTCCAGTTTATGTACATTGTCGCCTTTTGTCTTTCTGGTGTGGAGAGTGAAGTCTGTATACATTATACATGATATGTACATTGTACATTGTACATTGTACAAGCATGCATGTATTCAATCTTGTGTCGTGGTAATATGCTAATTGTGAGCGTGAGTAGAGTTGAGACGCCAGCGGGAATTAATATCTTAATGTTTTCCATTTGTGTAATTAGATTTATATGCATAACATGATGAGATTCATTGAAAGACAAGAGAAATTCCAAATTCCCTTGTTCTACTCACTACTCACTACTCACCCTTCTAAACTAGCTCTAGCTCTGGCTCTAGAGCTCTATTTAGTTCTCCCACTTTGTAAAGTATAAAGTATAATGCATAATTTGTATCTTACACATGCACATTATGTATTATACATCATAAGACTGCTAATAGAGAATATAGACAAGAGTATGTCAAATGTAAACCACCATGGTGTGTCCTATGCTATATTATATATTATGATATACATATTATGACCAAAGTACAGTATACAGGATTTAGGATGCAGAACAGAGTATTTATAGGAATTGTGACACATTAAATAATCCAACTCTTTCCTTTCGCCTCCTTTGGTTTCTTCCGCCATTTGCCATTTGAAGGACTGAAGGACTGAATGAATGAATGAATGAATGAGGATGAGGACACAAAGCTGATTATACAGATGTGACTTAACAAAGTACATTTTACTTGTTATCAGTCAGTCAGTCAAGCCTCCAGCAACCAGGCAGAGACAAAGTCAAGCCGTATTAGTTGTTATTTGTGTCTGTGTGTAAATGTACAATGTACAATGTGTAGGTATGTATATGTATATGTATGATGTGTAAGAATGTAGAGTTAAAGAACAGTGAGTGGAGGGAGAAGGAAATTATAAATGCAATATAGAAATAGAAATTCTAGCTTATGTATCCATCTACAACCAAAGTCAAAGTCAACTGTGTAGTCGTAGTCAAAGAGGGGACACTGAACACTGAACACTGAACATGAATGACTATATACAATGTCATATTATTTGGTACTTGAGCAATTTGCTCCGTTCAGTCTTCAGTCTTCTCTCCGTTTTTCAGCTGACTTCAACAAATTGTAGGAAAAGCTTTTCCTTTTCCTTTCACATCTAAAAAACTAAAACCAAGGAATGAGAAGAACGGGAGAGAAAGAGGGGGAGGGAGATGAAGAAGAAAGAGGGAGAAAGGAGAGATGCAATGGTAGTTGGTTGTTGGTAGTTGTATCTGGATTACGAATATATAGTATGTATGTATTCCATCCCTCTAAACTCTAAACATTAAGTATGACATTAAGAGTCTGTATGTATTAATGTATTATGTATCCGTGCACATACAACGCACAACGCACAATGGACAAGTCATCAGATGTACCTACAGAACTCTGTGTGGAACACAGGATGAAACGAACCCCATCACAATCCCATTTTCCCATTTTGTGACCAAAAGTGTCACTCAATTAAGACATTGGGAACTGTGGCAAGATTACCTTTTTCCTATTTTAACAGTCATTTCCAAGCAAAGACTGTCAACCCTCAACCAGATGACTTTTATAATGGCCCACAAAATATCATTCTTTAGCTTTTCTTGCACTTTTTACCGGGATCTTGATCTTGGTTTTGGTCCGCTGTGTCTGTGTCTGTGACTCTGTCTGTGTTTGGAATAGAAAATGGAAAAGAAAAAGATGATGATGATGATGATGAGAAGATGAAGAGGAAGAATATCTGTATTCGGTTGTTTATATTCGGTTGTAATATCTTTCCATCTATCTATGATATCTATAATAGAATGACTATAATACAGAGCTATTAGCTATTAGATAGACAATTTCATACACCATTATTCCGTGTTTATATGGGTAATCTGTAACTATACTATTTACTTTATTGCCTCTTCCACTTCCTGACATGATTTGGAAAGAGTAAAAGAGTAAGTGAACTGGTGAACAGCTGAACGGCTGAACGGCTGAATGTTGGAGAATAAAAGAGAGTGAGAGAGAGTGAGTGGTTCCAAAGAAATTTGTAGAATGTGAACGTAAAAAGGAAAGAAGAAGAAGAAGCTCCACAAAATTCAGATGACGTTGACATTGTAAACTCATGTGTATTGTGTATTCTACTTTCTACATTTTACATCCTTTATGCACCGTCGACGATCCTATTGACTATTGACGATCAAGGTAATAGTCTAATAGGTAATAGGAGTAACGGGGGAAGGAGTCGTATAATATGGTTAAAAGTACTTGTATTTGTACTCCTACTCTTACTTGTATTCACAAATGTCAGGAGTCTGGAGTCTGGAGTCTGAAGAAAAGCAAGAAGAATGAATAAGAAAAAAAGGGTAGGGAAGAGACTTGAGATGGAAATTCGGATTCTGATTCGGATTTGAATGCTGACTGTTCAATTCAAACTCTCTCTCTCTCTCTCTCTCTTTCTTTCTTTCTCCATTCATTTGTACAGGGAAGACTTGAGAAAGAAATAACTATCAACGAGTCTATAGAAATGCATAGAGAAAGAGAGAGAGTCAAATGGAGCGATTTTATTAAATGGCCAGTTTCAATGATTATAATGCTTTTATTGACTGTTATGTACAATGAACATGGTGCATGCATCTCCACATGTGAATGAATGAATGAAGCAAGGAATCTAGTACATTGGGGAAAAGGGGAAAGGAATGAACAAGAGAAAGAAAAATCTCGGTGGATTGGATTGGATTGATTTGGTTTGATTTTTTCTTGTCTACACATGGTGAATGTTTGGTGTACATTGTACATGTGATCATGGTTTGTACTTTCTACTTTATACCGTCACGAACTGTGAACCATGAACATTGAACATGGTCTTAATGGAGTAAAGTAGACATTGGATACCTATAAAAATGTAGATGCACACTGCACACACTTTATGTATTATGTAACGAGTAAAGAGTAACAAGTAAGGACATCACATACTTACTTGTGTGAGGAAGTTTATAAGATGTGGAAAAGATTGAGAGGAGAAAGAGAGGATACGTATAAATATTATTATCATTACTGTTATTATTACTATTGTATGTGATTACAGGATATTTTTGGCAAATTACGGATATCCATTTGGAGCTGAACCACTCATCTAATGGAAATCGGGACAAAAGTACGTAAGACAAAGTTTACACATTACATATCAATTTCCCAATCATTGAATCACCTTGAACATTCAACATTCACTTTTACTTTTGTGAATAGAGTAGAGTAGAGAATAGAGGACATAATAGAATAAAATAGCATAGAATCATAGTCAATGGTCAATTCATGTGTACAGTACACACACAACTTTTTTTCAACTTTTTCCATTTAAAAACTACATTATACTCTCTTGTTCTGTGTTATTCTACACTTTACGGTCTACGCTAGACTTTCTATGTACTGTGATGTTGTTCAGTGTACAATGTAAACTTTATAATATTTTATATTTAATGCCTAATCACATAATTGTGCTTTTATTACTAAACTTTTTTCTCATAAAATTTTGTTGTTACTTTGAAAAATATAACATAGGGAAAGATGTACATTGTACATTGTATTTTAGTTTCAGCTTCAATTTCAGTTTTAGCAAGAGTAAATGTTAGTATAGGGTTTAGCAATGTTATTATTATTATTATTATTTAATGAGGTAAAAAGTTGTCGTGTAAATTATATAAAAGTGTTATGACTGTTTTTTTTTTCTATTATATGTACTAGATTTAGATTTATGTTGGAGGATTTATTTTTCCCGCAGTCTACACAAAAGTTCCCCCTCGTGATAATAAAATCACCATATAAATATAATGATTGGCTCATTTATCTTTAAGGGATGGGGAAATTATGATTTGTGATTTGTGGTTGATCATTATATGAGGATGATGAGGATACTAGGATATATTTTATATAGAGTTTAGAGTATAGCCCATAGGATTCTATACATGGATCTGTATAATATAGAATATACAGAATCGTGAATGGGGCATAAAAGAAAAAAGATTACATAAACATTATATATGTACCATGTCCAGAACGTAAGTACATATTTGTGGACAGTCGTAAGAAGAAGAAAAAAATGAAAGAAAAAGTTGTAGGGATAAATATAGATGGAAAGGACTTAGCTGAAAGGGAAGAAGATCGATGTCTATGCTATACATGTACCATGTACAAAGATATATATAATATATATATTATTCTTGTTCTTGTTCTTTTTCAGTGAGCTCCTGCAGTTGGAGACACAACGGTGCACATAGGACATCAGAAAGTCGTTTCGGAGATTATGGTTGTGACTCCCCCTATGCCCTCGTCGAGTCTGCCGTAAAAGCAATGAAGAAGGTCACAGCAGACCAGATCGAATTTATTCTGTGGACGGGGTAACTAACTAACCAACCAGCCATATATATATGTGCATAATGTATAATGTATAGACTTGGACATTTTATATAGACAACTTTAACTTCCATTCACCATTTTCCTTTTTCCTCCAATTCTTTTCTTATTCTTACACACGTATGTATATGTAATGTCATATTATTGTATTATATACACATCTACTTGTACATTGTACAGTCTCCCTCTGGTTATTTCTCCTCTATTCGACAATTACACAAACCTAGTTTTCTCTCTGTATTATGTATACTCATGTTCAATGTTCAATACTGTTTTCTCTGTGCTCCATAAATACAATACTCTAGACTCTATACTTTATAATATGTATAACGTACATGTCTTTTTACTTTCTCTTGTCTATCTATTTATTTTTTCAGTTGTCCAGTATCTATAGTATCTAGTATTGATTCCTTCCTTCTTTTATTATGTTTTGTATTTTGTATTTTCTATACGTATTGAACATTCAGTCACTCACCCACTCACTCAGTTAGTCTTCAGTCTTTAGTTCTCAATGTTCATTTTATTACGATTCAACGAGACTCGTTTACTCCTTTTTCCTCTTTCCCCTTTCCTTCTTCTTCTTTGGACTTTAGACTTTAGACTTTGGACGTAGAGATCCAAATGATGATCTCATTACTTACTTTCTTTCGATATTTATGTCCTTTTTCTAATGGGTAGGATGTGGACTGTGTACTGTCTACTATAAACTATACTGTTTTACGTGCAAATATGTACAATGTACACTGTACATTGTACATGTGGTTCATAGGACCAACCGTTTCTTTTATCTTGTGTGTTGTGTATATACAATATACTCAGTGCGATAATAAGTCGTCGTTGTCGTTTTCGTTGTTGTAGGGACGTGATGTACGAATTGTGTGAGAAAGGATAAGAGTTGAGAGTAAATTACTTTTCAATGGCTCCAAAACCTAAATACACCATGTACACTAAATACTAAAAACTAAAGACCAAAGACCAAAGACCAAATAGGAATCATCAAATAATGTCCCTGTTATTTTTGTATGCTTGAGAGAGTACACGGCGGAAGGCGTAAAAAAGGAAATGAGAAAACATGGACATTGGACATTCATCCTGTGTTTACAGATTATAGTGTGGCAAGGGAAAAGGTAGTGGACAGAATGCAGAATAATGGGAGAAGAACAGGACTTTAATTATTGTGAAAGACAAAACAGCACTGTATTTTTATGGGGTGATTTCTTTTTCTTTTTTTTTTACAAATAACAAATAACGTATGAGCTATTGTAACACCAGAAGCAAGAAGCAAGATGAATACATATGCGTACAAATGTGGAAAAAACCAGCAACCAACAACCAACAAGTGTACTGAACTCTGAACACGTAGACAAAAGGAAAGCATATTTAGTTAAAATTGAAATTGAAATTTTAGGTTTTAGAATTAAAACTTAAAAGGAAGAAAAAAAATGTATTGTTCAAAAAAAATGCATGTATAATAATATCCTACCTTTTTATGGAGAATGAAAATACTTGTTAAATAAAAAGAAAATTAGAGTTTTAGAAACCTTAAACCTCAAAAATTTTGTAAGTAGTATCTTTTTTATTGGCTCAACAAGAAAAATAAACGAGCAAAGAAATTCCTCAATGATTATGTAATGTGTTATACATGAATGCATGTAAAATGTAGGATAATAGGATGGGTACATAAATTGTGTGAGTATGAGGACGGACACGGACGACGATGGCAATGACAATATCTGTAATGAAGATGACGACAACCAATTATTATACTCGTGGGACATTTCAGTTGGTTTTAGCTCCTATTTTCCCATGTCTTTCTACTTTTTCCTCTCTCCTTTCCTCTTTCTCCAATCCAACTCCAAAAGTACTTGTAACTATCTAACATTTTGCATTCCAGTTGTCAGTTTTACTATAAATTTCCATGTGTATAAAAGGAATAAGACTGTAGTAAAAAGTAGATAGTAGATACGATTTGCATGTAAACTCAATGTACATAAATTTTCAATCATTAGAAATTAACAGTGTATTTTACTTGGTTTTTTTTTTCTTTTTTTTATTTGTTTTTTGTTTCACAGGGATTCCGTTTCACATGCAACTCATGGTAATGAGGAACATTTCACGGACGAGAATGTCCATTCCGTTTTGGAAAAGGTGACTTCACTCCTGAAGAGGGAATTCCCATTCTCAAATATTTATCCAGTTTTGGGACAGATGGATTGGTATGTTTCATTGTGACATGGATTTTTTCCCCTGTACAACATTTCTGCTTGTCTAGTTCTAGTTCATTCACTACTATTCACATACATATTCTCATTAGCTTCCTGTTTTATGTCACTCACCTATAGTGTAGTAAAAAGAAGATGTTTGTCATGTAATGTTGTAACTATACATGCTAAAATTGTATATATATTAGTCTATGTACAACACATAAAATGAACCTCTCTGGAGACTTGAGAATGATAATATAATTTTACTATTTACTAAAGTAATAGATGGGCATGTGATTTTTCAAATCCTAGTGTAATATCTTATTCCCATCATCTTTTGTCTTTTATACTATAGGTATCCAAAACATGGGATGGCTCCCGGTTCCAAACTCTTCCATGACAGATTGGAAAGGTACGGTCAACTTTGGAGTCAGTGGGTCCCACCAGAGTCACTTGCAGATTTTCAGCGGGGTAAAAAAAACTTTCCTTTTCTATCCTCTTTAAAATCAAATTTATAAAATAACATGAAAATTAAGTGAAAGTATACAAAAATACACACACCACACATTTCATTTACTGGATGTAGCAAAAATATTCCAAAAAAACCCCTAGAACCTCTTACCTCCATTTCCGAAACCATTATACGCTATACGATCAACGACTTTTCCTTTTACCTGTGCAAATTCCATGCAGAATGCAAAAGCATGAACATGATCAATTATCATTTATCATGCACAGAAAATGGAAATTGACAGAACGACAAGGGAAAATTAGTTCAAGTGTTTACACACATACACATGTATCAATGCATTATTAATGAGATGGAAAATTTAGGAATGCATACAGCATACACCATGTTCTTATCTGGAAGAAAACATGATTAAATATTAAAAATTCAATTAAATTTTCTACTTGTGTCTAATTTCTCACGGGGTACTTTTATCATTGATCATATATCATATCGTACATGCATTTGTACCTTATTTTGTGTACAGTACACAATATGCAGCTGTAAATTGTAAACTATATATTTCTCTTCTCTTTTTCTTAATTTCATTGACTTGGACAGTTTTCTAATCATATTGTCATGTTGTTTTGTCTATGCTGAATGACGGTAGATGATGGAGAATGCTGTAGTTTGTATTTTATATTTGACTACATTTGCCTCTATGTATTCCTATTACTTCTCTGTCGAGAGTCTAAAATCCAAATTTTATGTTGACTAACAATTCAGTCTGCGTATGAAGAATTGCGAATTATCAATTATTATGAATTACAAACTACGGCCTGAATCCTGAATATCTGCATGGCAGTTGTGGAACGGTACAGTAGTAGTTGTAAGATGTTTGTATGTTAAATCAAATGGTGAAAGTTTCAAGTTGGTGTAAATACTTAGGTTGTAGGTTGTAGTACATATTCCTTAGTACACATACATATATTTCTATGTGATTCATGTAGCTAAAGTTTTGGCTTGATTTCACAATGACTTTTGTTCAATGGGATGAGGGACATAAGTTGTAACCCGATAATCGTGTGTCTAAAGTCTAAAGTCTAAACAAAACACAATGAACAATGACAATCGCAAAGAGGAGCGGATAACGAGGACGAAATGAGTGTCACTGCACACTGTGCTGTCCTATGTGATATGTACTTTGTAATGGGAAACGGGCTTTTTTACCCTGGAAAATTCTACCCGGAAAGTTCTACCCACTAAATTCTACCCCGGATAATTCTACCCAAAGAAAATTCTACCCCGGATAATTCTACCCACGGATAATTCTACCCATTCAATATTCTACACACGGAAAATTCCACCCGGAAAATTCTACCCGGAAAATTCTACCCAGTAAATTCTACCCACTTGAAATTCTACCCAGTCAAATGTTTTTGAGCATTAAAATTCAATGTGGTGTCCATACCCCACTGCTCACAAAATTTGACTCGGTACACATAAAATGTAGTCAAATCGGCTATGTTTTGAAATTAGAAGTCTTCGGCACAGAGAATTGTAACTGTGGATGTGATATTATTTAAAGTTAGGTTAGGTTAAAGTAATGAAAATAGATTCCCCGTCGCGAAGCCATACAATCACTTAGCCTATCAGTCCGAAGGTTTGAGATGAAGCCCTTAATTTGGACTCGTGTGGTTAAGGGACATATTTGGCTACATTTTATGTGCACCGAGTCACACTTTGTGACCAGTTTACCCACACTCTAATCGAATTTTAATGCTCAAATTTTTT
>JABASP010002137.1:0-22421 GCA_019776565.1 Sminthurinus signatus | reverse complement strand
TGGCGTGGGTTTATAGTTTGGCGGGAAATTCAAAAATCCAAGGATCGCTAGACAGAATCCAAGGATATCTCAAATATGGCGGGAAATTCAAAAATCCAAGGATTGCTAGACAGAATCCAAGGATATCTCAAATATGGCGGGAAATTCAAAAATCCAAGGATTGCTAGACAGAATCCAAGGATATCTCAAATATGGAGGGAAATTCAAAAATCCAAGGACAACTGCCGAGAATCCGAGGATATTACAAATTGTGGGAGATTTGAAATTAGGCGGAAAATTCAAAAGCTAAGGTTGTCTCGGGAAAATTCAAGGATAACTCAAAAATGGAGCTAAGTTTGAATTTTAGCGGGAAGTTTGAACGCTACTTATTCCCTAAAAAAATTCAAGTTCAAGAATTACCGCCACATGGTGGCGGGTAACGGCTAGTAATACCACTAAACCAGTTAGCAGTAAGTACATTTAAATGTGAAGTGTGCATTGTATATTGTATTGTATTGTACTAGGCTTCTCAGTTTCTGTACAATTTAAATTTTTAAACAAAGGGTGATTTATACTTGAGAAATGTTTAGAATTAAACTGTATGTAGAATGTATTATGTATAATGTCGAATAAAGAATGGAGATACATGGAATAATAATAATTTTTATAATATTGCGTTTCAATATTCAATACAACTGTTACATAAAGCCAGTTTCTCCTCCAACTTGAATGTTGAATGTTTAATATTGAATGTTGAATGTCTATTCAACACTCCAATTCAAATTGTCTGCTTAGGAGGGTAGTGGACCGATTTATGATTTATGATTTATGTGTTTATGTGTATTTTTATTTGTAATTTATAGAACCAGCAATCGGCATTTAGTATTTAAGCATCTAATTACAACAAACAATTAAGTAACAACTTTATGCTTCCAATTTCCTTTACCTTGCAACTTGCATAATATTTATTCACTTTATCTAAGAACTAAGATCAAAGATGCTTCAGCACATTAAAAAATGTGTAATATGCACTAAAAACTAGACACTAGACAGCACACGGTATAAGGTATAAGAAGCATGCTGTGTGTACTGTGTACTGCGCTCTTCATATAGCTTGGTATTATTCATACAAAATAAATGCATGAAGGTACACTCATCGCTCATCGCGTCTTCGCCTTACGTTCCTCGTTCCTCTCTCAATGAATGAATGAATGAAAGAATGTATGAATGAATCAGGAGTTGAATTATAGATAAAATTGTGCAAGGAGAGCAAAAAATGTAAAGTGTCGACTCATGTGTCTGCATTTTGTAAAAAATGAGTTAATAAAATATACTTAAAAGATCATAAAATTATAAGTAGTAAAAAGAGGCTCAACTCATTCAAGATGCACAGCTAATTATTATTAGTATTATTATTATTATTAAGAGGAGTGGAGAATAAAATCTGCAGTTATTACTTTCAAGTGTTTACTTGGTCTCGAATATCACTGGAGCGGATGTTTGGGTTTTAGATGCTTTTGCTGACTACAACTTGTCTGGCTCTCTTTATGTGTCTCATTTTATTTATGTATATGGGTGAATGAAGATTGAAGTGGAGGTATCAATTTTCAGTCCTGAATTTGAATCGCAATGCCATGCTGTCTCTTCTTTAACATTTTCATTTTTATTACTCTTAGGATTTTTCTCCTTATTAATTCATTCACCCTCATCATCAAATTATTTTAGTACTTTTAAAATTGCACATCTTTCAAAACATTTAGAAAAATTGTCAAATTCAAATACTTTACCTTGAGGTTTTATGTATCCAAAAACTGCTAATGATGATTCCAAACTTGAGATTCTAGATAATAGATTTTAGATTCCAGACTGTGATATTTTCCAATGATGACGTAATGACAGAATGAATTACAAAATTCCAAAGTCCCAGTCACTCTTTACTCTTTCCTCTTTATGCGTTTTTGTACACTTACTCACTCATTCACTCGATCACTCGATCACTTAAGAAGTTGAGAAGTTGAGAGTTTAAGAGGTTCACACTTTCCGATAGTTGTTGTTCGGTGTTGTTAATTTATTGCTGAACTTTGAGAGTGATTCAATAGTTAACACTGAACAAGGTAATAATAATAATAATAACAATAATAATAATTATTATTATTACGATTACAATTCACTGTACTTGATGAATGCAAACTGAAAACTGCACCAGAGTCACTATTCAACTCTTTAACTCTGTAATGTGACTCGCGATGATTCAGACTTGATTCATGTGAAGTGTGCTACAAAACACACACACACAAAACATTTATGTATGAAGTATGCACTGCGTGTGGAATCGAGAATTCAGACGTGTGGGCATTTATTATAATGGTTTCCTTCTCTTTTGACTCTTTGATTCTCTGCTTCTATGCTTCTATGCTTCTATGAGATGTACACATTGGCGTTCACGTTAAAGATGAACAGGACACATGGAACCATTTACAATGTGCAATGTACACTCACACAAAAAACACACACTCACACACAGACACAATTCCACACGGAGGATGACGCTTCTCTTCTCGAGCTGCAATGACGATTATTATTATGATGACTGAAGAAGCTAAAGAAGAAGAAACCTGTCTTATAATCTCAAATCTCCAAACTCAAATCTGAAAACGTTGGTGGTTGATGATGACTCGAGTTGATTCTTTGTTTCAATTCTGAATCACATGGCGAAAGAAATCCACTGATATCGCACTTTTTCCAACTGCACATTAACTCACATGACATTAGATTAAGTATTAAGTTGGCCTGGAGTCTGGAGTCTGGAGTTTGGATTGAAACTGGCCTTTGGTTTTTGGGTTTTGGTTTTTCCAGAGATGAACTGAAAACACTCAACTTTGAACACAATCCGACTCTGAGATGCTCAGAGAATAGAGAATAGAGAGCAAATATTATAGAGAGAGGGAGTGAGATGGATACGGTGCGGCGGCAAGGACTGAACTGAGCAGACTGACTCAGCATTCGCTCCTTCTATGCTCCTTTCCTTGGGGTTTCCTAAATGGTGTGTGCTCAGTGAGTTAAAGAGTGAGTGAGTGAGTGAGTGTTTTGTCTGCTCGTAGCTCAACTACTTATGTACATTCTTTCCATTCTACATTCAACATTCTACATTCAACATTCAACTTGTTCAATTCGTATCCAACCTACAACACACAGTCAAGTTGATACGGCATACGTCCATTTATTCTTTATTCCGGCACACAAAAACACACGCACTCATACAATGTACAATGTATTCTTGGATATTGTGTTGAATGTTGAATGCATGTGTATTACATATTACATATTGGTCTGGAGAAATGATTTGGGTTTCCAGCAACTTTATGGTGTATGCTGGATGGATGTTGTATGGATGTATGGCTGGTGGCTGGTGTGACTAAATACAAATAGTACAAAGAGAGCTTTCAGAAAATGATGTGATGCCCTACCCTACTGAGCAATTAACTCCGCTCACGGATCCTACATCATTTGCCCCCGAAAAACCTCCTGCTCTCTCCAACTTCCAAATTCAAACTCAGTTCTAAATGCTAAATGCTATGTGCATACTGCATACTGGATTCAATCCTTTTTAAATACTAAATACTCCCAATTTATGCATGTATATTCTACACATTTGTTCAATGTTTAATACTTTCCATTACTATTTCAACAACACTCAAAACTCAAAACTCAATACTCAAAACAAACTAAATAATATTAGCAGAAATAATATCAAAAGAAAGCATTTTTAAAAGCATTTAAAGGCTTGAAAATTCAGTAGCACTATTTACTATTTCTTATTTGTAATTTGTGTACTATTTTTTAGCTATGCTCATTTTTCTAGTGTTCTTAGCTTTTAATATAGATAGAATTCGTGTGCGTAAACTTATTTGTACATTGTACATGTTTGGGTGTTTGGATGTTTGGAGTTTGAGTGAGTGCGTCGTTTGTTTTACCTTTAGCGGGCAAATGGTAACTGGTTGCTTGATTGCTCTGACTGATTATTAACAAGTAAGTAGAAGTAAAAGTAGAGGCAGCTCCATCATGTCTACAGTCTACAGGAACTATTTATACTTTATACTTTGTACGTACACGGTTTCAGTTTCTGTTTCGGTTTCTTAAATGTGCCGTGTGCATCAACATATCTGTACTTGTGTTTGTGTGTTGTGTGCACTGTGCAGTGTGCAAGTTCGGACCATTAACTCAGTTCGGGTTTCAAATTTCCATCCCATTCTTCATCCATTATGTGTTATGTTCATGTGTATCATGTATTATATTAAAGTATATGCAGGTTCATTTATTCTCCTGTATTTTCTCCACACTCTTTTACATTCATGATCCTACAGTTGGAATGCCCATGTATTTATATGTAATATGTAAGGACTGAGATGAACTTGATATAGATAAATATGTAACTACATTTATAATGCGTATTTAAAATTTCAAAAGATGAAGAGGAAGACAAGTGAAGAGAAGTCATAGATCAACTCAAACTTTACCATGTAGAATGTAGATATTAGATGTACATAAATGTGTCTACATTCTACATTCTACATCCTTCATCCTTCATCAGAGTACTCTTTATTTTGCTGTGCCTGCAATTCTATGTTCACAGTTTGTACTTTGTATTTTGTAGTTTGTAATACTTTTAATGCTCTCGTTATACTTTTTGTGTTTGTGTCTTTGCCGCTATATTACTCATTCCCTCACTCACTTTGTCTGTTTTCTAACTTGTTCGCTCCCTCACTCTTTTAGTGTTTAGTGTTATTCTTAATCTTGGAGCTTGGAGTTTGGAGCTTTGAGTTTGGTCGGTGTATCTATATTCTTTGCTTATTCTATATGTGTAGTGTGTGAGACGTGTTTGTGACACGGAGTAAGTATCCTGTATATTGTAGAGAGTAGAGTATAGAGTATATGGATGGTAAGCGGGGCATGAACTTGTTATTGTGATAGGAGCTGGAGAGTTGGAGTGAGGAAGGAGGAAAAGGCTCGGGTAGGTCGCTCTCTCAATTCTCTCAGCTCTCAACTCTCAAGATTATGGTACACATAACTAAATTTGCCCTTCTCGTTTAATAAACAGCTTTTATGCTTCCCTCAAACATGACTGGGACTCGAGTCTCAAGAGCACAGTCTCTAGACTCTAAACTCTAGACTCTAAGTTTCTCTATATTAAGCATTTTCTAGTTTGTATGTACACTGTGCATCTTTTTGCCTTGTGCCTTGTGCCTTCTTTTACTCTTAGCTCAGATATTTTCATCCCTATTAACTATTAAATCCTCAAGTTTGGAATATTTGAGTGTCGCTTCTCCTTGTTTATTTTTGAGCATGTAACTAATGTATCTATACCTACATGTACATTCTACATTCTACATTCTACTCTGCCTATTTAAATTGTACATGAGCTTTTAAGCGTCTCTCCTCTTCCATTCTAGATTCTAGTCTAAACTGGGTACTAACTATGCTCGTTTCTATGATATAAATATTAGAGAAGGTATCTAGTATCTACATGTGTGTTGTATGTTGTAGGAGCTCCCCCAACTGGCTATTGTTAAGTACCTAAAATACTCGAGCAAGTACCAAGTACGCAGTAGGCAGTAGACACTTTACTCTGCTTTTGATACTAAGTATTTTTGATGCGCTCTCTCTATCTTTTTCTGGAAAATAAAAGAGAGGTACAATATTGAATGAAACTGAGGGTATTAAAATCTCTAGTTAAATGAAACTAAGAAATATTACGTGTATGATGTTTAATGCTGCTTGCATTAATAATGTATAAAAATGTGAATTTGTGGTGATATTTGGATAATTATTTTTGTTTTATTACATCTTTTATCCACCTATCACTTTTTTGCTCTGATATTTAATCTACAATCTCTATACTCTATTTATACAGATTGGTTTATATTTAGAAGATTTGGGATTTTTCACAAATACGGAAGAAATATTAGAAAATGTCTTTTCCCGTCCCCAGTTTTATAAGTTTGCTATATAAATGATACATGTACTTTAATAAACTAGATGAAACTGTCACATGGAGCTTGAAGCTACTCTGAACTGAACTGAGTTGAGTAAATTTGAAGGGAAATGAGGGGAGCAGATCCTTTTTTGTTTGTTTACATCCTTCTTGATGAGTCTTTTTCCGAGCGGGGATTCATATTCGTATTCTGAGAATTATGATTCCTTGTAAATTTCCGTATACTTGAAGGGTTTTTGGTTCTACTCGTCATTTTTCAAACGACATCAATATATATGGAAAATATATTAAAATATTGAATCAGAGGAAGAAATCTTTCATATTGCTATTCATTCATGTATACAGATAATGTATAAGCTTTCAATTTTCTAAATCACAAGTTGAGCATTGAGCATTGAGCAGCACCAGAATAATAGATAAAGACGTAAGACAATAAAGTGTGAAGAAAATTGTCGTAATTACTATCAAAAATAGGGAGAAAAGGAGCGAGGAGCCAAGTTGTGTAATTTTGTCATTTGTTGCATGTACGCAGCATTCAGTACACAGTACACAGTTTAGAGTTCTTAAGACTTTTGTAAGAAGCAATGGAAATTAATTTGCCTTGCAATTAAAAATTGAAAGAAATTACTAGCAAACATTTAGATTGTGAAGATTGGAGATAGGACGTTAAAGCTAATGCTAAGGTTGAAGTTGACAACTCAAAATGTCTCCAGTCAATAGTTTCTAGTAGTAGCGAGTAGCGAGTACTGAGGATCTCGCATTTCCAGTTTCCACTTTCCACTTTCCAGACAAACAACATGAACTTTTATTATTTAAACGAGTGAGTTGGCTCATTGTCAAACGATGCATTCCCACTTGTGCGTATATGCACATTGTATATGAACATGTGAACAAGGAACAATCTATTTCTATGTGTACATGAAATTCATCCATCTTTTTTGAACCCTTCCGATCATTTCTCTACCCTTAGGATGACACTTTAGATCTTTATTTGCCTTCCCCAGAACATGCAGACAATTTCAGACTACCCGCTTTTAAAAATATGATTGATCTAATTCTTCTTTTGAAAAGTTACATTTGGATTTTGAATACGGGAAGATGCTCCAGCTCCAGCTCCAACTTTATGCGCTATAAAAAATTTATATAGGTTTCCGTACAGTATGCGTTTTAAGTGTCCTTTTCCAGGATAAAATGAAACATGTTTTCCATCGATCTACATACAACATACAGTATGCAGTATGTATAAATGTGTATGTGTATGGGTCTGTTTGAACTGGATGAGCTTTTGTGTTGTGTTTAAGTGCATGAAGATTATGGAAGGAGAGAGTGAAATTGGAAGGTTCATTTGCCAACTAATTGAGACTTGAGACTTGAGACGGCATTCATCCATCCATGCTTCTATTTTCTATTTTGTATTTTGTATGTATCTTTCATGTGTATCATTTAGTTTTTTTTGTACACAGTATAGAGTACAGTTTACACATATGACATGTAAAAAGCTCCCATCTCAACTCATTTTCTACAAAGGACACTGAATGGTGCATAATGCTGCGAGGGAACTGCAAACTGAGAGAATCGGAAATACTAGGTTTTTTTACAAAAGGGAGGGAAAATAAAGAATGAGCAGACGGAAGTAGAGAAAACCCAAGAGTGCACATTTTCCTCTTCTCTTTCTCTTCTCGTTGGTTTCCCTTTTCTCCAGATCAATAATTATAAACCAAAGAAAAGAATGATTGCCTGTATTTTCTTCATCCTTTTCACCTTCTCTTTCTTTCTTTCTTTTTTTCTATAAAATTGACATGTATAAATCGATGAGACACTGCACTTGTTTTTCTTTTTAGATTGAGATTCTATCCAAATTGTTTCGTATCTTTATTTCATATATTTAACCTTGAAGAGTTTTTACTTTTCAACTGAGAGAAACTTTGTTGTACCTATTAAATAATAATACTTCATTTTATCAAAGGAAAAAGAGTAGAGACATTTTTTTATAGGTTTATAGATTTTATACAGATCAAATTGATTGTAGGCATGAATAATGAATAATGCACAATCTGCCTGGTGGATTTGTAAAAGACTCGCACAGATTTTAGAATAATGATTCACGTCAAATGTAAAATGTACAATGTACAATTTTACTCTTCTCATCAGTCGTTTTGAAAAACGGGTCTAGATTGAATATTGAACATTTGTACATCATACAGAGCAAAATGAATCGACTAGTATTAAATCCAAAGAGAGGGTTGGTTAATAGAAAACCCTGAGGATTGGCAAAATTTGTGTGCGTTTGGAGAAAGGACTTTGTACATATGTAGAATCGATGAACTACGGTGGGGACTCTTTTTCTTTTTCCTGTTCTTTTTTCTGGCTCCAATCATTTATATATGATGTATGTATTCTTATTTACGTGAGTATATAATTGAGCGAGTGTCTTTTCTCTTGTCGTTTCGAGTTTCGAGTTTCGAGCTCCGAGTCTAGTCTCGAGTCTACAAGAGAAGAGAATGAGCATAATAGAAGATTTTGGAAGAGGAAAATGTACAATGCACAATGTAAAAGATACACGAGTACATGAGTATATATGTTTAGTTGTAGGTTGTAGGAATAGAATAACTAAGACCAAGCAACCAAGTCAACTGGGGGATTTCTTTTGGCTGCTATTAGTTTGGACGAAAGAGAGAGAGAGAGAGAGAGAGAGAGAGAAAGAGAGAGATGAGATGAGATGAGAAAAGAAGGGAAAAGGGGAAAGGCCAATTGTGAAGCCGTTTGAAGCGATTTTGAGCACGTTGTAGTGATCAGATTGCTACAACAAGAGCACAACAGCACAAGAGCAGAGACAGAAAAGGAAAAGGAATAAAGAACTACAACTAGTAAACTTTGTATATAATACATCTCTCTTTGTAAATATACGCTGTACCTTGTACATTTTATGTTGTGCATTGAAAAGCCAGGCTACTACATTTAGGAAGGATATCTATAAAAGTTTTTCTAGTAGCTGTAGCTGTAGTTCAACTTTCCTGGGTTCAAATTAATCTTCCATGAAGGGAAAAGCAAAGCAGAGCAGAGCAAAGTTAAGCAAAGGAACGTGTACGTGTTCTATCTATCCACGCTTGTTCATCTTCAACTAACCCCGCAGAAGTGTACAATGTACAATGTACATATACTTTTTAAGATAGGATGGGATGAGCACCGAGTAAATGGTTTCCTTATTGTTAAACGCCAACCTTTCTTATTTCTTATGCACACTTTTCCTGCTAAATAACAGGCACATAAAAATACATGTATTATGTCTCCACTTTTCATGTTCCACAATTCTGGTCCTGGTTCTGGTCTCCAAACTAAAAAGACAGAAACTACAGATTAAAGATGGACCTCCATTCACATTTTATACTACGTAAGTAAGTGCTAAACTTGTTTTCCTTTGTTGACAGACTACAGACTCATTCATTACTCATTAATCTTGAAACTAATTCTTTCCTTCGCTCTCAAAGGTTTTATAATTTACTTTTTTATTTCTGACTGCTTATTTTGGTGCAGTACAGATTTAGGGTCAATTTGAGACGGGGCAATGTGAGACTCCAGCAAAATCATATTGGGGTAAAATGAGACATGTTTTTTTTTTTTTTTTTTTAAATATTTCGGATTTCGGAGCTATGTTTAAAAGTATAGGTAATTAAAAGACGAAGACAGGTTGAGAGTTGGGTGGTGGTGCGAATGATAGTTGGTACTACACATCAAAATTTCTGCACAAAGGTCGTAGATTTGTGTGTAAAACAATGAGCTGTACTATGTGTCTGTTGTATGAGTATTATAATGGTGATGATGAAGATGACATTACAAGGAGATGGAATAATGTGGTGTGGTGTGGATTTTGAACTGGGCTGGGTTCTAAGTTCAGTACTAATGATGACGACGACGATGATGATAATATTGATGATTCTGTGCATATTGGCGATGTATATGAGATGAAACTGAGTAGAAACCAGAACCAGAACTATAAAGTTTGAAACAATAGGGAGGAACTTGATAAAATGGTTTACCTAACTATGTTCTATATTCCCACATCAACCCAACTTACAACTTACAACCTAAGTATTTGTAGATAGTAGAGAGAACATCCAACATATCGCATTAATTTGGAGAAACTTGTCATACTATCAACTATCATGATGATAGGCGTTGTATTTGTCATTTACTTTTATCTTTTATAGTCTTCATTTTGCACCCACAACCAACTAGAACTAGATTCCTGTATATTGGAACGGAAGCTCCTATTTATACCCACCAAAATCTCTAGGCCACAATGGGAAAAACTGCGTCACCCGACCTCTTTCAAAAATCACAGGAGCAATTTTTACCAAACATGGTACATTTTTGGGGCACCAGTCGGCAATTAGGCGGTTTTCATATGGACTCTCATCTTGCCCCATTTCAGAAAAATACCCAAAAACCCTCTTATTCATTTTTCTATCTTAATGGCGGGACGATTTCAAAATGGATTTACCACAAAACGGCTAACCTTTTTGTTTTGAAATTTTTCTTGCATAATGCTCACTCGATTGTCTCTGGAAGATTTTAAAGTCGTTAAGAAATACTTCAAAAATATTTTACTTCAGCGAAGATTTTGTGGACTGGGGTGGGATATTTTTTGCAGTGATTGTTTTAATTCGGTTTGGTTTCCGTGTGTTTGTTTTAATTTGGAATTAAAATTTTTTACGCGGTATTTTTTGGTGGTTAAAAATGTTTTAAAATTCTAAAGTTTAAAACTTTTTTAGAGTTTTATTTAATATTGTGCATATCTGGGCGAAACTTCCGTTCCTCAGGACTGCTTGCAGGTTCTTCTTAATTTTTGTACAAAATAGTCTACGACTTGAGAAATTAGTGTAGTATTTGTCTCTTTGTTCTCATCCGCACCAGTAGTCACCAGTAGTCATCTTTAATCATGCTTCTATCTATTTGACAGGGTGAGGCTGAAAACCAGGGAGACTTAACAAAACGTACGCATTCAAATGATTTTAACTGATTCAAGATTCAAGAACCTCTTTTTATTAAATCACACGCTATCTTTTCAGTCTTACTTTTCCTCATCATAATTTTAAAGTATAAAAGTATTTTTTAAATGAAATAATTTACAAACTATACTTCAAATGTCAATATATTGACTCTTAATGTTATTGCGTAACGTTCAGTGAATTTTATTTGTTCCCTAAAGCCTAAATATAGGAAAAGTATGAAGAATGATAAAAATTAAATAAATTATACCTATAAATATTTATATAAATTTTACATGTATACTTTTAAGAGTGAAAAGTACAGACCAGAATAAACCCAAAACCAAAAACAATACAAAAAGGGACACGGGTGTTACTTTGAATGGAAAGATGAAGCAATGTTTATTGTGTATTACGTATTTAATATGCCCACTGCCTACACATTTGTATGCCTTTTCTGCGTATTTAAATGGATCAAAATCCTCTTTGTTTAGCTTTGCTTTGCCTGCTGAACCGTACCCGGGACTCATCTAGTGGTGTTCCGAGTCTATATAAATTATAAATCTACATTCTACATGTACAATGTACAATGTACAATGGACATGGGTATTTAATGGTGGACGGTTAAACTACACAGAAAGTATTTGTGACTCTTTGTCTCTCTCTCTGTAGTTGGGAATAGTCAATAGACAAGTTGGAAAGTAAGTACATGAGATGTGTGGCTAGTTCAGTGTAGTTTCAGAGTTGAGTTGAGTTTCCACATGAACTGCACCACTTCAGCTTTGTCTTCATCCACATCCACATTCAACCATTTACAATTTACAATGTGCAGTCTATCTATTTATCGTACTTTGGTTACCGAGTGAGTGAGTGAAAGAGGAAACAAACGGGCATCAACGGAGCGGTGGATGGATGTCTGTATGTATAATGTATACACATATATATATAGAGTGCAGAGTGCGGGAGATTTCTGAAAGTGAGGGGATACATTTTTCGGGGGAGGAAGTCTAGAATATAGAGTCTGGAGTCTGAGTCTGAGCCTTGTTTCTCGTTTCCTTTCTGCTATAGAGAATTTAATACTTGTATACTTGTAGACTGTGAACTGTGAACATTAGTAAAAAGTGGCTACATATTCCATATTAAATCTGCAAACATACAGAAAATACACGTAGAGAGTAGAGAGGTCCATTGCACAATGCACAGATAGATAGTTCACATAGAAGAGGAGGAAGAGACGCACAGAGTAGACTGTGGAGATGGTGGAACTGATTCGACTCCAAGCTCCAAACTCCAAACTCCAAACAAGAAGGTTGACTGGCTTGTTTGTCAGTTTGTGAATGTGAAAGATGTGTGTGAGAAGAGAGAGAAGAGAGAGAAGAGAGAGAACTGACTGGAATCGGAGTTGGAGTCGGAGACAGGGACAGAAAAGCAAGTAAAAGAGAAAGAGAGAAAGATAGAAAGATAGAAAGGGAGAGAATGGGGATTAAACCAAGAGCGTGCTCACTCGTAGAGGCAACAAGATAGATTCCACCAAAATTGACATTTCAGCAAAAGCGAAAGGCAGAACAGAGGACAGAGGCAAAAGACTCTAGACTCACGACTCACAACTAGACTATTGACTATAGGAGCGCATTAGCCTTCCCGTTTAAACGTTCCCGTTATTCCACAGAAACTGCTACTGTATACTGTATGATGTACAAAGTGTGAAAGGTACATACTAAAGTCCATCTAACTTCTAACATCTAAACAAAGTCAAGCAGAAACTCCAAACCCACCTACACTGCAAAAGGGGAAGCATAGCTCTGTATATAGTGTACATTGTACATAGTACATACAAGGCGAGAGATTGTATGATGTATGATGGTTGAATGAGACTGAAAGAGCACAACTTGATTGTGTGACTGCGTGCTCATGTCTCATGTATATTTGTGTTTGTATGAGTAGCAGAGAGAGTGAGTGAGTTTGTGGCTATTTTGAAATTGTATGGAATGGATGGATGGATCGTTAGTTCAAGAATCTGTATTACATTTCATGTGAGTACATATCCTCACATTTGACGACTGTACATTCGGATTCAGACTCTGACTTGAATTCTGAGAGCTGAGGACGCCGTACGTCTTCCCGTCCTCCCGTCTTTTCAGCGTATAAATCCTCCCAACTATGACTGTATTTGAAGAGTGGTGACTGGTGACGAGGAGGAAACAGAAACTGAACCAGAAAATGGAGAAAAGAGACGAGAATCGAGCATCGAGAATCCAGAATCAACCCAAAACTATTTCAACTGTTTCTACTTGTAGTTTCTAGTTTTTACATGAGACAGTTGATAGTTGATGCATATACAATATACAGTATACAGAAACAGAATATATAGAAGCATTTATATTTTATATACTTTATATTATAGGAAAGTTTTGCTACTATTTTCCTGTGTGTGCTCCCCTATGGCTTTCCAACTACTCCCAAATGCCATAAAATGTACCCTCTTCTCCTCACTGACACATTCTCAATTAACACCACCAAGCACCAAGAATTCTTGAAAAATGATCTCGGGATCCACATTAGTCTCCTTCGTGGTGGTGCTGCTCTGAGCTCAGTTCTACGTTCCCCTTCTTTCTTCTTACTTCTTCCTTCTTACTTCGTGGTCCTAGAATCTAGATTCTATATTCTAGACGAGTTGAACGTGATTACTCTTATTTCTCTTCCTTTCATTCTATTTCATTCCACTCATCTCCATCCGAATCGCGGTCTTCACAACTTTAACATTTGACTGCATCTCCAATCTACCATCTACAATCTACAGTCTACGAATTTTGTATTTTCTACTTATTAATATTATTATTATTATTCTTGTATATGTTTTCCCGTTTACACCAGAACCAAAGCCAGGGTCGGCGTATGATGAATATCTTGTCTTGCTCACAAATTCTCATCCATTCCCATTCCCATTTTCATATAGATCTGTAATAATATTTCCTTTTTCTTCCGTTCTCCGTTCTCTCCGTTCTCTCCGAAAGGAGTGACAGACAGAGAGACAAACGGTTCATGTTTGGCTTTGGCTTTGACTTTGGATTTAGAATCCTATATATTGCTTTGGAGCATTTTCCTCTTTCCTCTGCCTACTTTCAAAAGACCTGGAACCTCCAAAATCCTTGTTGCTCTTTGCCATTCATAATGGTCTCTCCCAGTTCTCAGAGCTCTCAGCTCTCAGTTCTCAGCTGAAGGAAGAAGGAAAAGAAGGAAAAGAAGGATGAAAAGTCTTGATCTTGCAAGACCAAGTCTCACGACTTTTCCTATACAAAATGTACATTGTACAAGTCTTGGTTTTTTACTTTGACTTTTCCGAATGCTTCTTCTTCTTTTTTGTTTTGTGCTGACACTTTCAGATGCTCCCTACTTCACTTCAAAACTCCAAACTCCGAATAGACATGTAGATATACAATATACAATATACATGTTATCAAATCTACAGCTCAACTCAGCTCCACTCAACACTGAACTGACTACTGACAACTTATTGCTGAGGCTCTGTAAAGTGTAGAGTTTTCCACTTTTCTCCCTCATAAATTTGACAGACACTATAAAACTTGAGACATTGCACAAGTCAGAGTCAGTGAGGGAAATATTCAAAGTCTCACAATTTTTCCTCACTTCTCTTCAAATCTTCAATTCCTGTATCCTGTACAAAAGTCGTCACTCTACTTTCTGTACTTATTATATTTCATGTGTAGTTTGTAGTTTGTATTTTGTATGTTTAAAACTGAGGAGACTGAGACACTGAGACACTGAGACAGCATGGATTTAAATGGAGGATGCAGAATCTAAAATGTAAAACTTTGAGTCTCTTGAAAAAATAAAAATAAAAACAGTATGGAGAATGAAGATGCACTTTGACAACGTTAAGTGTGTCATTAATAAAAGCCAAACCAAGCCAAGCCAAGCCAAACCAAGGTTGAGGAAAAACTACATCATTTGTATCTTGTTGTAAACATTTGAAATTCAAAAATGAATATATAAGGAAAATCTTCTATATGAAATTTTTGAAATGCTACATTTTTTATATTCATTTACTTTTACTTCATATTCATACATTACTTCATTTTGATATTGTACAAGAATTTTTAATGCAGAAATTTGGATTTGAGTTTAGTGACAAAAATACTAGTTTTAAAAAATTAGTCATTATAAATTTAATTCCCAGTATTAATTTATAAATAGTAATTTATTCTGTACTAAATGACATAAAGTTGCTCACAACTACACGATTGACCCTTTCACCTTTTACCGCCATCTCACTTTTGCAATTTTGTACAAAATTTATATTTCTAAATGTGGGGAGTGAAAATAAATTTTTAGAAATGTTCTAAGTTCTAAAAGCATGAACTTGTCTCTATTTTCTCTCGCTGTGTTCTGTGTTCTGTGTTCAGTGTTTGGTGTTGTGCTGGGGAGGACATGTTCTTTGAAAATTTAATTACAGAAACTAATGATAATGATAATGATGAAAGTGGTACATGGTTCATGTAAACACGTGGAGGAATAAATATATTCGTATATATTTATACAACACACAGCTAAACCAGGCACCCTTTGTCCTTTGTACATTTCCCAACTCCTACTCCAGGTTCAAGACATCATATTATTATTATTATTATTATCGTTATGTAGTATAGTATTATGTGTATTATTAATATAAATTACAATGAAACGAAATGAAATGAAAAGACGACCGCGAACCAAGACCAAGGAGATGACAAACAACAAAACTAACTACTGTGTAACTTGAAAACATTCTGTCTGCTCTGTCTGCTCTGGCTTTGGCTTTTGGGTGCTGAATATTCCAAATTCTACATTCTAAATTCTGAACACTACCTTCTGCACTGTAGTCTAAAGTCTCTAGAATTTGACTCAAAAGCTCAAAGCTCAAAATTCAAAACTCAAAACTCCAAAACTAGAAACGAACTGGATTTAACCGCAACCATCCCAACACACGTACAATGTACAAATATCCAGCTTTGACTCTTTCCTTTTCTCTCTTGCTCTTGTCTGAATTTACAGTTTTTAGTTGTGGAGTTTTGCATTCTCAGAGTTAACTTGACTTGCTCATGATGATGATGATTTTGATGATAATAATGAGAATGATGAAAATGAAAATGCTGGAAACTTGAAAGGCATTGAAGCAGCAAGTAAATGAATGAACCGCTGACTAAACCAAACCACATCAAATGGAGTAACGGAGTACAGCACATTCGACAGTCCAAAGTGCACAGTGTACACTGGGGAAGCTGGGGAAAACAGAGAAACAAAGAAAAGTAATAGAGACAGAAAAATAGAAAATGAACAAGGACTCGAGATTCTTATACACATGAGGATACACTCGTACAAAACCAGTTGAATGTACCAAAACACTGCAAAAAAATCTACAAATTCAGCATGTATAAAAGAACATTCCTGTAGGAAGTAGAAAGATTGTGGACATTTCTGTGTAATTTCGCACATAAAATTTCATATAGCTTTGAAAATTGAAGCAAATGGTAATAGTTACTGCCAAATGTTGAATGTTGAATGTTGAATTTTGATGCATGAAAATCTAGGACAAGTCAGCAACAGCGTAAACGCAACAATGTAACAGCAGTTCCAAGTTTTTGGACCTTCTGCCTTTCTCCTTCTCGACTTCTCGACTTGTGTTTCTAGCTTTCACTCGCAATTTTCCATGCAAAAAATACAATATTTTGACGTTCTTCATCTTTTCTCTTTTTCTTTCTGTGTGTCATCCAGCTTTCAGCAACAGTAGAAAACCATAAACAACATATGACATAAAAATAAATACTCTATCATGGATGAAAAATTGAATAATTTCCACCAAAATGTTTCATTTTGTCATCTTTTTGTTTTCCTACTCCATTTTTAAAAACATGCATAATGCATACTATCTAAGAAAAAGGATGAAACAATATTTAAATTGATTTATACAAATAAACTAAAAAAAAGCTGTGCTATTAAAAACCAATGAGAATAAATAACGTGAATGTAGAAAGTAGAAAGTAGAAAGGCGAACATAATGAGTGTAGAGATAAGGAGGTTGGAATAAAAGAGTAACAGAGTGCAGGAGCAACACCAAACACCAAGAGAGTATCAGATTCATGTATGTAGTCTGTACAGAATACAGAAGAAATTAAGTAAGAGGAAGAAAGGAAGAGGAGGAGAATAAAGAGTAAAGAGGTTTCAAAAGGGCAATGATAATGATAATGATCATGTTGATATGGCCAGTGATGGTAGTTGCAACTTAATGTGATTAATGATCGGAAAAGCCAGGGCGTATTTTGTTCACTGGTTTGCTCACGACTCCCAACTCACGGCTCACGGCTCAAGACAACACTGGAGGAGAATGTGTAATGTAATACAATGTGCTAGACCATACAAACTAGATACTAGACACTCACGTATGTATTATGTATGTATTGTGAGGAGGAAGCAATTTGGCACTGAACATCCAGCCTCCAGAACGAGAGAGGAAAGATATTTAAAACCTCTTAGTTTTGGCCAGAGTCTACATTCTAGATTCTACAGTCTAGAGTTGAGGGTAATGTATGTATAATGTATAATGTGCCTCTGCTTAATGTAGACAAAACTACATCTCTTTTGCCCTGCACAAAGTACAAAAGACCGCGAGTGGAAAATAAGAAAGAAAGTACCCAGTTGCATAATGCACAGTGCACAGTTTACAGTCTAGTTTTGTACGTGTACTACAGACTTTCTTCTCTCTGCTCACTAATCGCTCACTGGTTTTCCATCTCCATTCTCCGTTCTCCACTCTCCATCCTTTCCAACCAAATTATATTAAGTGGGCAAGAAAATGCACACATCCACACATCCAAATCGACTTAGTTGGCATTTGGCATCATGATAGCATTAACTATGTTTGTCATGTTTGTTTCTCTCTCCCGTTCTTTTTTCAACACCAATACTTTTTCAAGTCCACTTTAATAGTCCAGTTTAACCTAGCCGCATCCGTTGCTTTAATGTATGTATGAATTAAATGGAACCACAAAAAGAAGAAAGAAAAAATATGCACAAAAAATCTATGAAGAGATATTATTATTGACATTTGACATTATTTAACATTTAAATTTAAATGCCACGCTCACAATTTCCTTTGCTTTTTTCCACATTTAAAAATATGAACGTTTTCTTTCCAAGTATTTTCAAGTCTATCGTTTCCTTTTTCAATAGCTTTTTAACATGGTTTCCTCACAGTTTTTATGCAGAGAAGTTACTGTGACAAATACAAATGACAAATGTAGAATTCTCTCTTCCCTTTTTTTGAGATTTCAGATTATTTTTTTGACTAATAATTCATAATTCGTGCGGCATCTCACATTTCGTATTTTTAAACTGTGCGGCATCAGTTTCAGTTTCCCTATGTACAGATTTCACCATGTAGAAAAGATTGTGCTCGTATTCTGTGTTCTGTATGTGACAGCCATCATTTAGTAGAATGGAAAGATTAGTAAAAATTTGTCTCCTCCTCCATTCCATTTTCTTCCCTTTTCTTTTTCTTGCACATTAAAGATACTTTTAGAATACTATCATCAACCATCAACTATGAGCTATTTGTAAAGATACATGCATCTTCCGACTGTGCATAAATACATATCGCTCATTGTTCAAAAGATCGTAATAAAGGTTTCAACGTGAAATTCCGAATGTGAATTTGATATAGTTGAGGCTCGAGTCCCTTTGGATGGTTAAAATACAAATATGCACCATAGTAGTACTCAAATGGACTTTGAACTATGGGTTATGGAATATGAAATATGTGATATGAATGGGAGTTTGGAGTTTGGGAATTTAGTAAAAGGAGGTGGAGGGAAATATGACAGGGAAAAGTGAGTACATGATGCCAACACTTATGTAGAATGTAGAATGTAGATATTATATTGGATTGCATTGGGAAAGGAGAGCGTTTGTCTGCTGCTGCTGCTGCTTGTTCGACGTTCCAAGCTGGAGTTTGGAGTTTGGAGTATGTGGGATTTCCCGGAGGATTTTCCATTTCCCTTTCCCCCTCTTTTCTCTTTTCTCTCCATCTACATGTATGTTCTGTGTATGTCCAATGAGTAAGGCATGGAGCATGGATGAATGAATGGGAACGGATGACTCGCTGACTGACTGCTGACTGCATAGCTCTTTTTTGATACTTTGTGCATGGAAAGTTAGACGGACAGGAGATATGATATACTAAGAGTAGCTGTAGATTTTAGATTGTAGATACAGTTGAATATCAGTATAAAAGAGTAAAATCCACATACAAAGACTCATGTCTCATGTCCATCAAAATCCAAAACCAAATCCAATATCTATCTCTACACACCAAATTGTACGCACATTATCAACGTGATTTTGAATTCTAGGAATAGGTTAAAAGCAAAGGTGGATCTGGATGTGAATTTATAATGGATTTATTTCTGAAAGTGTGTAAAAAGTAAAAACAGGAAGTCAAATACCTTAGATTCCAGCTTCTTTTACGCACATGTTACGGAGAAAGGGGAGTATGTGAGAAAAGTGAGATGTATCCAAAATCTCCATGCTTCATGTTCTACTGGTATTTTCTATTGGTATTGGTTATTGGTTGGATGAGCGAGATGAGAAGGAGCAAGTTTTCTGTGAAAAGTCCCATTTATTCTTGATGAGGAGGAAATCGGAGCGGAGGAAAGTGCATCTTGATAGTTGATGGTTGTTGGTCGACGGTTGATAGGCAAACCCTTTTCCTTTTTCTATGTATCCTCTGTAGCTCTTTCCTCCTGCTCCTCTGGCACTCTCTGACTTGCTACTATTACATTACTCTATTACATACATGTTCTTCCTCCGCTTCATTTCCAGTTCAGTTTAGTTGAGTTGAGTTGAGCTCCGGGAAAATGAAGAGAGAGTGGTAATAAAAGAGTGAAAGAGTGAAGTAAGCCCGTAGTTATATGAGGCGTATGAGTATATGAGTTTGAGTTTGAGTGAATGAGGAGCCGTCATAAGAACAAATATAAGTTATATGTTCATGTACAACAGCACACACAACTAGTGAATAGTGAATAGGTAGATGAATAGAAACGCATTACCAACTAGTGAATGGTGAATGGTGAACAGTAAGCAGTGACTGACTCGTCATGACTCAGAGAAAGAGAAAGAGGAAAGAGAAAAGAGGGAAGAGCAGAGAACGATGATTCTGAGCTGATCTGAGCTGAGCCGAGTTGAGTTCTGAATTCTGAATTCTGGATTCTGAGTTGAGTTGAATTGAGTGAATACTAGAAACATTTATATGTAATATGTACAGTAAAAGCGGAAGGCTTACGTTTCTCCGGTTTGAAGGAAATACCAAATACCAAATACCAAAACCCGAAATACAGATATATATAAATGTGAGGAGTGAAGAACAGTTGCCAACTCTCATCGATCCACTTGATTCATCTCCCTCATTTCACCATCTACCATCTACCATTCCCTGCCATGCCATGTCATGTCATACGTACAACGTACAATCATGAAACATCACATCGCTGAGCAATCTTATCGCCAACACACATCATCCTCATCCTCATCCTCGTTCTCGTCACAATCATCACTATCATCAGCATCATCATCATCATCTGCTTGAGTTTAGGCGGAATCGGAAGGTAGGGAAAGAGAAAGGAAAATTCCCTCCTTTTTAATGCCTATTACACATCTTCTACATTCTACATTCTACATTCTACATAGATGCATTTATGAGTTATATGCAGAGCAAGAGTATCTACAAACACTCTGGATTCCGTTCATGCTCATCATATTTGGATACACTCTATTTATCTTGTTGTGTAGTCAACAGTCAAGAGTCGAGCTTTGAGCAAGAGACAAAGAGAGAAAGAGAAAGTAGAGAGAGAACTCCCATCATTATTATTATTATTATCATCATCCGACTTTGACTCTCTCTGACTTGACTTGACTTGAGCAATTCGAATTCTAATTCAAACATTTTCAGCTCCCAGTTTCATCATTTCTTGTACTACTCCAACCCAAAACTACGAGAATCTTCTATATGAATGAAGAGTAATTTAAATTGGAAATTTATACATATTTATCCCCAAATATCAACATTTTGTGTGTATATGAATAGTGTGTACAGATGCCTCCAGCTTTTCACTTCCAGTTCCAGTCCCACTTTCAATGTAGATTCTAGATTTCTAGATAAACTGTACGTTGTACTTTGTATTTGTATTGTGTACAATACACACAATTTAGTCACCAGAAAACAGAAGAGCCGCAGCAGCAGGCAAAAGAAGAAGAAAAGGAAGAAGAAGGCGGAGAAAGAACATCCAGTTCCAACATCCAGCATGTAGAATGTAGAATTGAGTGTGGAGCGAGAGTCTTTGAGAGATCCTCGGAACACTAAATCATTCAGTGAGCTTTTTCTGTTGTATTGTTAAAAGTGCATTATTGGATTAAGAGTGGCCATGATTTATACGAGAGACTCTAGATTCTAGTTTCTGGTCTCTAGATCAGGCCATGAGAAAAAGAAAGGAGAAAGAGAAAGAAAGAGTGAAAAGAGGATCGGAGTATGATGTATGAATTATGATGGCACAAGTTGTGGCTACATCATCATCATCATCATCATCATCATCTGACGCGCTCTTTTAACTCCACGTCACGTTAACTTCCAACAGTGTTAATTACTTTGATTAATTGAGAATGTCTCCTCTTCTTGTTCTCACTCCCATTCCTTTTCATCTCCTTGTGCTGCTGTTCTGTTTTACTTTTTGTCTTTCTCTCTCCCAATGGAATTGTACGCTATACTTTTTAAGAGATTGTACAACCGTACACAAGTGTATTTAAGATTTGAAACTACAAGGGAAAAGCAACATTCAACTTTTGTCAGTGACTTTGGTCTTTCAAGGATGGGTTTAATTGCTTTCGTCCGTGGCAAAAGAGAATGTGCTGAAATGCTGTAAAAACCACCACCATCATATTTACATAAACATAAATATCTATAATAATAAATTGTACATGTTTTGGAAATATATTTCGAGTCTGCATGATTCATGAATTATGAATGATGAATGATGAAATATGATAAAGTAGGAAGCAATTTAAATAATTTTATTTTTGTATTGGGAATGGCAATGGATTGATAATGAGGAAATATGAGCAATGTGTTGCATAACTTGTAGTTTTTGTATTTTTAAATGGTGGATTCTTTGACGAATGTTGTTTTGAATTTTGAATTTTATTCGTGTTGCAATTATGCAGCTCTTTACTACATAATAAAACAGAAAACAGCCCTCATAAAAAAATCTCATTGTGTCCAATGAGAATCCAATGATATCTAATGGTGCACTTAGTGAGATTCTAATGCGACTTTGGTCGAAAATCTCATTGAAATCCATGAAAATTCGATGAGAATCTAATCGATTCCCATGGAAATCTCATCACATTTAAAATTTCAA
>JABASP010002136.1:0-22443 GCA_019776565.1 Sminthurinus signatus | reverse complement strand
GCAATGGAAGCGTGCAAGCCCAGAACTTTCATCAGAATTATGTAGTATAGTGAGTAAATTGAGATTTTCATAAAATACACCCAAAAAAAGTTGAAAAATGTTTTGAAAAAAATGTAAGTCATATGACCTGAAATAAGGTTTTAATAAACTCCGCCCCAAAATTTAAGAACGCCCAAAGACCTGAAATAAAGTCATATGACTTAACTCCAGTGACTTGAAATGAAGTCGGATGACTTGAAATAAGGTTTTCGCAATAAAGTCATATGACCTTATCTAAGGTTTAAGTTCCTGACTGATATATACAAATAGCCTCAAGGCTCAAGTCTCAAGTTCAAATTATTATTTTGTATTTTGTATTTTGCATCATCCTTTACATTTCTACTTTCTACCTACATTTCCGTAATGGTTTATCATGCATAAAAAATTAAATTGTATACTTCCTTTCTGACGTTTGACAATGCTAGTTTAATATTTGTGGATATTACAGATTACAGCTGTAGTTCATTTCCTGTAGCTATTATTGTAAATTGTACATGATATTGATCCCATTGTCACAATTTTATTTGATTACATTTCATCTCTAAACTCTACCTTTTATATTTTTTGTCTTGTAATAATTTTTCGAATTTTATTAAGCGTGCATGATTTATTTTTGTAGTGTAGAGGACACACGAGGAAAAAACTACAAAGTCAATTTTCAATGTCGACTAATGAACTTCACAAAAGTTTTATCAAAGTGTTGTTTCCGTTTTTATTTTGTATTTTGAGCTTTCAGTTTTGAGCTTTCATTTGCATTTTGCATGCTTGTTGCTCATCACTCATCACTCATCATCCATTATCCATCATTAAATACCTCATATACAAAAAGTAAAAACTAGATCCAAAAAAGACCGAAACTTAAAAGTGTAAAAGCCTTTTAATCAAAAATCAACAATATTTATGCACAGGTCCAGAATTAGGATTTGCATTGAGCCTTGAGCCTTGAACAGGCATGTGTTTTAAATTTTAAATGCTTGAATTAAAACTCTGAATCCTCTGAACCCGTTTCGTCTATTTTCGTCTATAGCTTTTTTTTTTAGCTATGAGCGTTTGGTTGAACAAAATAAAGAACTTTAATCTTGAAAACAATCATTAGGAAGGAATTAAAAAGCTCTGTACTCTGTACTCTGTGCCTATAATTTTCTAAGCATGTTATATTCTATATTTACGTGTTTGCATTTTCCTTCCGTGATAAACACAAAACACAAATATACAGATTATATAAATATAAAAAATATGTATAATGTTTCATTTATCATTTACCATTTATCATGATGAAACCTTGAAATGGTTCTCCAAGAACCATTATTCATGTTTAATTACTTACAAAACTACATAGCATGTAGTAAACAATTTTGTACAATCACTTGAACCTCTTTCTCTTCCAGCTCTTTCTGTACATCGGTTCTTCATTGAATTTAGCTCTTTTACATTCAACATCCAACCTTTGTAAACACTCTTTGTACTTTGTACTTTTTTTCATACACTCAACTAGACGATGATTACCTACTTACTACTTGCTAATTACTAATTATCAAATGAATAAATAGATGAGGGGGAAGAGTAAAAGTATTAGAGTACAAAAGATGGTAAAACGTAAAATGTAAAATGGAACATGGTGAATGGTGAATGATACGAGTTAGTTGTTAGTTGTTGAGAGGATTTGATGTACATAATACATAATAAATACATGATACGTAATCCTAGTTTGAGACGTCTCTTGGGAGCAATAAAATTGAAAAGATGAGTACAAAATACAACTACAAATACAAAGTAGAGGTATATAAAGGCAGCTGCAATGCAAATACAAATACAGATACAGATACAGAAAACAGATATCAGAAATGTAATGCACAATGTACATGGCCTATTACCTATTAGAAAATTAAGAAAATGAGAAATGCTCTCAACAAGCTGAAGGATAGAGGATGCTGCTGAATTTAAAGTTGAAGAGGTTGAAGCTTGATGCTTGATGTAGTCAAGTATCCATCATCCAACATCTATTAGGTTATCTACCTATAAAAAAGAAAGAAAGAAAGAAAGAAAAGAAAGAGGAGGAAGAGGAGAAAGAGTAGAAAGAGGGAAATTGAGCCATCAGTAAAAGCTAGATTCTAGAAGCCAGAAGTACCCTCTCCTCGCTTCTTTCTCCTATAGGCGCACTTTTACCACTCAACACTCAATACTCAACTACTGTACTCTGTACAGTGTACAGTGATACTTAAAATGTGAAGGAAGTAGAACCATCACTTCAGTTCTCTCCCAACTCTCCTCCAAACAAGAACAAGAACAAGCACAACCACGCTCACTCTGTTCTGCTTTAAATCGTGCTCATATACTCTACACTGTATACTTGATATAATGTTTAATCCATAGTGTATTTTGTATTTTTTACAAAATCAGTAAAAAATTATTCCTAGAAATTTGCACAAACTTTATCAAGAAAAATAAATAACTACTGAATCTTCAATCCTCAAGGGATACAAGAAAAGTAACAAGGAAAAACAAATGTCTTCAGTGTCAATGTCATTTATAAATAAACAGTCATTAAAAACTAAAAAGTAAACCACCATCCAATAACACGAAAACAACAACAAAAGCAACGACTACTGAATTTTAAGTATTATTTAGTCACATTTTATGTTTTGTCTGGTGTCTAGTGCCTCAAGTCTCAAGTCTCAAGTCGTCAAATGAAATGAAGTTCAAAGATCTGAGGGTAGATTAAATATTAATCATTATTTAAAATACGAGATACGAGATCAATCATCGACATAAGCAACCTTTCGACTTTATAGATTGTGTTGACTACTTTCTAGATTCTCGTGCTAACTTTTTCAGTTGTCGCTGGTCGTGCTTCTGATTTCGGATTTTCAACAATAACAATATGTGTGTGAACAACTGCATGAACAAATTAAAGAAGTGACGAGAGAAACGACCGCAAGAATTCGGAGTCAATTATATAATCAACAATCTGGAGATTCGTAAGTGAAAAAACAAAAGCTCATGTAAATATCCCATATGTATCACGTTCCAATAATTTATACTTATTACAGAGGTATTACCCTTGACCTTTTCACTTAAACAAAACAACTTGTTTTTTTTGCCTTATGACTAAGAATCAGTCAAAACAATTACATGCACGAAAAAACATTAAAAACGTGAGAACTTTCCTCATCTCCGAGATGAAAAAAACATTATAAGAGGGATCTTTCCTGCTATTTTCTATTTTATTCAACTACAGTTGAGTTTCCATGATTTTGAGGATGAAATTATAAATTGATTTGAGGATTAGGGAGAGCTGTTAGTTTTTGACCTAAGTTGAGAATGCATAAAAGTGTAAAGCGTCAAATATGTACAATGTTGAATGTACAATGACTTATTTATTCATAATATTATTGCTATGTACACTGTACACTGTACACTTGAGTTTTTGTGGTTATCTGGAATTAATGGAATTTTCCCATTTCTTTCTCTTCTTTTATTCATATTTCATTCTCCATTCTCTATATTCCACAATTCCTGTGGTCTGTTTCATTTTCTCCTCATTTCATCTCGCCTCTCGATTCTCGATTCTTGATTCTCGATTTTCAATTCTCAATCAACTCATGAACAAAAAAGGAACGAGAATATCCATAATCCATGTTGACATGAATAATGAATTATGGATGAAATCAGTTGTGTAATTTAATGTGGATGTGGTCAGTATGCAGAAAATTATGCTGTCCACCAGCAGCTAGGATTGTTTTGAGTTGACATCTACTTATTATTTATTATTTACATTGCCCATTGGACAACCGACAACAGACAACACGTAATACTGTATATGACATTGTATTTAACCATGTTACGTATTGTACGTTCTTTGCAGCTTGAAGCATTCTATATTCTGTATCACATGCACAGATTTAAAGTTCCTTATAGTATGGCGTATAGCGTACATTGTCCATTATCCATGTACTGGGCATTGTGTAAAACGAGGATATGAAATTTCAGTCCTTTGTATTACGATATTTGTTGCGTCCATGTCCCATGTCCCATTGTCCATTGTTCTACATTCTCGATTCTACATACGTAACCCGCTGATGAATGGGAAACTCAATGAAATATTGAAATTATCATTTGCATAGAAACTAGAAACACAAGTCCTGTGGACAGTGGAAAGAACTGTGCAATGTAATTCAAGAGGAATGTGACAGAGCACAGAGCAAGTGTTGTATATTGTATACTGTATTGTCTTTCGTCCTTTCATATTATACATGCATAGTTCAAATCCCCCGTGAGCAGTAAAATTAACAATGTCCACAGTCCACACAACATGTACTTTGTACTCTGTGCTCTAAATGCTGCATGTACAGTGCAAATTGTAGATAAATTATTATACATTTTAGTCCCTTTGAAATTGAATTTGTTTCCTTTTTTTTCTTACTCATTTTTTTTTTTTTAGATTGGATTGGATTTTAGAATTGGATTTATGTATTACTTTTCTAGGTAGATTTAATAAATAATAAATAGATCAAAAAGAAGGAGTAAATAAAGTAAAATATTTATAAATTGTGGCCTGAATATTTGATGTTTGATGTGGAATTTGTATCTTTCTTGTTGTCACCTTTTGATCCTTGTTTCTTGATGCTTGGTTCTTGGTTCTTGTGATTGTCAAGGTAAAGGGAAGGCGCAGTTCCAAGCTAAAAAAGTTCCAGCTCCTACAGATACTACAATATGAAATTACAAAAGATATTTAATACCTTTTCTTTTACATGCTTTCAACATTCAACTTTGAACATTCAAAATTCAAAGGGAAAATGAAACTTGGATACAATTGTGCAATTTCTAGTCATATGACACAACATGCCGTATCATATGTAACATGTAACATATCTTTTCCATGTATCACGTTCTCTGCGTTTTTTATCATGTACAATTTGTATTATGTATCGTATGTATTCGTACATAGCATATGTACAATTTGTACAGGATAAAAGAGGAAAATGATCTTTAGCGTTGAAAGTTATTGCAAAACACTCTTTTTGTTGTTTCTATACTTTATTTTTTCACGTCTTGTAAATTGTAAATAAAACAAAAGGAACGGATAGAAATGTACTTTTGACTTTTGTAACTGGTAACTGGTAATTGGGCAAGATTGAGCATGAAAAATGAAAATGATAGTAATTGTGATACACAGGCTACAATTTAGTATTTTACGAGTCTTCTTGACCCTTGACTTTGCAACATTGGACGTTGTTTCATCTATTTGTAGTTTGTAGTTTTTTGAAGCTTAATATATGTATGTAGTCTGTTCAGTAATTATGTAAGTCCGGGATAATACGTCATACTTGGGAAAAAAATCAGTTGTTAGAAAATAAGAGAAAAATATGAAAAATGAAAACCTCACGTGCCAAAATTTAACTTGAAGTACGTCTCTTTATGATTCATCATGCTGGAACTTTCCAGTTGGCCTGGAGCCCCGAGGCAAGAGAAACATTTTCTTATGGTTTTACTTGTTCCTTCTTCAAGAATCCAGAATTCACAAGTCTAAGATTTTAGCTCTGAGCAGCTTTATCATACACGTGATCTACAAAATATAGAATATAAAATCTAGAATCAAGACGTCAGAAATGTGAAACGTGAATTCACAATACTGTTATTCATCAGTAGTTCTGCTTTTTTTTTTCTTTCATTTAATTTCTTCCCACCAATGTTTTATTATTATTTTTTGATGGATTTTTCCCTTTTATTCTTTGAAATCCCAAATCTAAAGTAAACTGCCCTTTTCACATGTTTTTCTTTAATTTTATCAAGAAAATTGGAAAATTACGGTTATTGTTTATTGTAAAAAATAAATCAAATGTTTTCAGTTTTCATTTACAAAAATCGATTTACTTGATCAATGATCAAGTACCGAGAAATCAAGAAATACTGAGTAAACAAAGTACAAGTAAAAGGTTCCAGGATTCCAGAGAAGTAGTTATTTTCAATAAGTGCTGTAACAGATACTCTATACTCTTGATCCTTGATCCTTGATTCTTGGTCCTGGAGATGAAACAACTCTTAATTATGAAAAGCGTAGGAGGCTGGTATTCTTGAACGGTGATTTAATTACAATAGTAGATGACGTACACTTCTTCTTTCTTTGTCGTTTGTAGTATTTAGCGCGACTTGTCTCAGATCTCAGATATCAGACCTGAATATTAAATATTAAATTTGAATACATTCAATTTCTTTGAAATAATTTGGGATTGTCTCCAATTTTATTCAAATTGTGTACATGTGTGTGTTGGATTTGAGATTCGAGATAAGAGAAACTAGATACACAGTACAGAGTACAGAGCGTCTGGATTCTGGAGTATGAAATCTAAAATACAATAAAAAATAACATGTATTATGTAGAATCTGCACATAAGCTTGAACTTTCCCGTTTCAAATGTACGACTAGAACCTCTGGGTAAAACCAGATTCAAAATTCAAAGTAAATCTGATGAAAAGAGGAGAAGAGGTGGAAAAGCTCTGCCTTGAATCTTTTGGATAAATAACTTAATAAATAACCAATAACATTCCTGACACTTGGTAAAGCTGGGGATTTCTCAGAAAAGATGTGTCGACGACCGACTGTGTACAATTTACAACTTACAACTTGACTGTACAAAAAGACACTGCATGGCTAAGGAATGAGGCCCTCGCTTTTTAATAAAGTCGGCATTTAGTCATACAAAATACAAAATCAAAGTACAATAAAAATGACAATAGAAAATAGAATAGAGAGTATGCAAAAGATCCAACACCCGTGTACCAATAACCCATACATAATATTTGTAGCTTCCGAATTCCCCAGTTCATAGTTCACAGTTCAGAGGAAAATCCATAAAACTTAATTACGTTATGTTTCATTAGTTTCTTGCTATTTTCACTGGGGCTCACTCTAAACTCTAAACTATAAAATTCGAGAATTATGATTGTATTATATAAAAAAAATTGTAATTTAGTTAAAAAATGAGTTACTCAAAAATATTTAAGAGTAAAATTAATCCAAGCCAATCCAATTGTGTTCCAAATTCCAGTACTCCTTCGTTTTTAAAACTGTACTAGATATTTACTCGTGTGATTTTGAATGAAAATTCAAAATCATCTGGTTTTTAACTCCTTGGATGAAAAATGAAAAAACTTTCTTTTTTTGTACTCCTATTGTCATCATTTTTTAATAATTTACAATTGTATGAAAACGTGGGTTGAAAATTCCAAATTCGGAATATTAAAATAAATAAAAAAAGATCTTTTATGTAATGTGGCACGTGTAATATCTGTAGAATGTAGAATACCTGTAAAAATAGGTGTAAAAAGTACATGTGATCAATGATCAATGACCATTCTTCCAGAAACTGGAGCTGGAGGTGGAAGTATATTTATAAGACAGGATTTGCTTGTAAATTATGTAAAAAGTAAAAAGTGTCCTGTATAAAACGTGACTGTATAATGCATAATATATAATATTGTGAGATAATAGAATGTTGTTTGAATTTTAAATTAAAACCACGAGATACACGAGATACGCAAAACACGAAAAGTAAAAAGTAAAAAGGCACACGGCACATGTTGTAAGTTTGTCCTTTACACTTTACACTTTACAACTCTGTAGTCTGTTGTACTCATTACCATGAATTCACTGGTTAGGAATTTCCTATTGCAAAATAATATCATAGTATATGTTGAATTAATCCGCGTGACTTGGATCTTGGTTTGAGCTTTGAGTTTTGAGTTTTGAGCAGTGCGACAAAGTACAAAGTACACAAGGCACAAGACACAAGATGCTACAGACTATATAAATATTAAATAATACATGTAATAAATTGTGTAATGGATTGTCCATATTATTTATGCATATTTCGTATTTTGAGAAAGGTTGCGGTCGTGGTCGGGGTGTTTGTAGGAGTCAACTTGAATTTATCAAACAGTCAATACAACATACAACAGCGACAATTTATACAGCATACATTATACATTATGTACATGACAAATATAAATCCCACACAAATACTCCTGGATATATATTTCCACTTGAAACTTGAAACTTCAAAGCTACTGTATGTTGAATATATCTTTTCTACTAACTACTAACTACAGAGAATTGCTCATGTTTACAACAGGCGACTGACAATTAAAGTGTAAGTAGAAATTTGTTGACTTAACTTCCACGGTATCCACTGTCGACTGTCGACTCCTCTCGACGCTCCACGCTCCACTCTCCAGCGTGTCTCATTTTCCTGTTCATCTTCAATCTTGAGTCTTGAGTCTTCAGTTTTCACTGCCACTGGTTTTGTATTTTATACTTTGTTCTACATTCTACATGGATTGTGATCCAAGTCTCATCAGCTTGTCTGTTGTCTATGCTCTGCTATCTATGATCTATGATGTTGTGTGGTTTGGTGTAGCGAGAAGCGAGAAGTTGATCACTTTTGACTTGAACATGGAGGATATTTGATGAGACGTGAGTTGTGGAAAACTGTCATATAATTCTCTAGTAGGGTGGAAAATCTACAGTTTACAGTGTACAGTTTACAGTTTACAGGATTTCATCATGTCATGTGTGTAGTATGTGTATTATGTGTTCCGCGTTCCTCGTAATTTTTACCGCTTTTACCACAGGAACTTGAGATGCAAATTTGAATGGGAATTCCACTTCAATTTAGATAGACTTTAGAACTTGGACTTTAGTAGAGCCTCCAATTTCTCCACATTTCTACTGTAGATACTGAACACTGAACAGTGAACAGCCTTTATGTTACGCATATGTAATATGCACGGGCACTCGATCCTCCTTTCCCTTTCTCCATCCTCCTTTCCCCACTTTACAGTTTTCAAGGCTCAAGATTCAAGAGGATGAAAAAAAGTCTGCAGTATGAAACTTTACAATTTACAATCTTTTGTAGTCAGCAGTCAACAGCAGATGAATCTGAATGATAAGATTTTTTCCTATAAATACTCACTTCTCCATGTCCTTTGTATTTTGTACTTTGTACTTTGTACTTTGTGCTTTGTGCAAAGAGAAAAGAGTCTCAGATTTTTCACCAGATTAAAATGATGAGACGATTACTAGAAATTAAAAATTATCAGGGGATGCAGAATTTAGAGTGCCAAATGTCGAATGTCGAATGTCGAAGCTCAAAGCTCAGAATTCAAAGCGCATAGAAAAAAAAAGAAATTATAAAAATTCTTTAACTGTCTTGAGACTTGAGAATTGACTTTTAAATATAACCTCAAGATTCGAGATGTTGAGCATTAAAAATATCTCCAAATGTTTCATTCATCACACATCATTCATCTTTCCCGTGAGACTTGAAATAGAAAATCCTTTAGCAAATAGCAAATTTATTTTTGTCTCAATGCTTAATTTGTTGAGTCTGAAATTTCTCAAGGCTTTTTTAAAAAACTGGAAACTTTTTGAGACTCTAACTTTTTTTGTCAACTTTATTATAATTTTCTGTAGGATATAAAATGTGTAGAACATAGAATAGCTATTACATTTTTTTTCTAAGTAAAAAGTAAAACCTAAAACTGAAAACAGGAGGGCAATGAACATGACCACTGAAAATTGACATGATTTCTCCAGTAGTTTTTGAGTACAGAGTGTAATAGTTTTCTCTTCTCGACAGTATACATTATATATGCAATACATGTAACAAGGGTGAGCTTTCACTTTTTACACTGCTTATTACATGTTACATGCATGTCAAAAATATGTCCTCTTGGTCAAAAGTCAAAACAATAAACAATCAATAGTCTTTTATAGTAAAAGTTTTGGATTTTGAGTACTCTGCAAATGGCAAATGCAATGAAAAAATAACGATATTATTTCACATTTGAGGCCTTGAGTTAAAAAATGCTGACTTGCGGTAATCCATGATCCGAATTTTACAATATATAATCCAAATCAGAACCAAAACCCAAAACCAGAACCAGTCAATTTTTCTCTGGAATATGAAGCTAATTTACAATGTAACTGCTACTCATACTAGTGAATTTAGATAATAATGGACTGGACTGGAGACTGGAGATTAGCCAAAAATTCATGCATTTTCCTCGAATCTCGGATCTAGAGTCTCGAATTTTGAATTTTGATATCTGATGGATTAAAATGCTGGTTTTATAGAAATAAGTGGTTAACCAAGTACACTACACATATAAAAATCCATATCGATGGAGACCTTTAATTGCCCGTTTCTGGAATTACTACAAGTCCTTGAGAGGGTTAATTGTACTCTTGTATCTTGTACTCAGTACTTGCATATTAAAATTACACAGAACTAAATGCTAATGCTAGTCACTGGAAAGTATAGAAAGTTATCTAAAACAACCACGTGGAATTTTGAAATGGTAAATAGTTGTGGTTTTGGTTTTGTTTGATATTGATACATTGTACATTGTACATTGTAAATTCCAATTCCAATTTGAGACTGTTCCGCGTTCCGATTCCAACAAAGTGTCACCACAATCTACAATCTACAATCTACAATATGCTCTCTAAATAAACTGTGTACTCTGTACTTTGTCATTAGTCGTCATTCGTCATTCGTTATTCGTGTTCGTATTAATATTTCCGGGACACTGGATAAAATAAGATGAAAGATAAGCATTGACTAGAAGCAGAAGCAGCATCAGAAGATGTAGAAAATAGATAGAAATATGTACAAAATTTTGTTTCCATTTTCCAATCCAAATCCGAATCCGAATCCGAGTCCCAAATGTTATTTAAACACAAAGTTTGAAGCTTGTTACAAATTGGAATAAACTGAAAACTGAACAACTAATTTGAATTCAGTCAGTGGAAAATTGCATAGAGGAGTTCTGTTGAAATAACATGAAACATATCGTAAAAACATGTCAGGCCACTTCATCATACAGGCTTACATTTTACATGTACAATGTACAGTGTACATTGTGCATTGTTCATTGAACATTCAGAGAGTACATGCAGTAAATAGTAAATAGTAAATAGAGATAAGTGTATTATTTTTGCCTTTCAAATTATTCAAATTCGATATTCAGATTCCTCTAGTGTGTTGTCTCTAGTGTCTATGGAGAATGGAGAAAGTAGACAGTTTAGGGAACAAAGAATAAAAGACGGGGGAGTAAAAAATTTGTTACAAATTTACATGGAGAAAGCTTTCCACACTGAACAGTGTACCCTGTGAACTTTAAAATTATTTGTACATGTTGTTTACTATCTAAATACTAAATATTAAATATACACCTACTAAAAACTAAAAAATACTTGTTTCGCCTGCTTTTTGCGTTTTTACTTGTTGGTGATACTTTATACATTATACATGACACTTGATACGAATCCTCTACCTAATCAAAACAAAAATTTACATTTTACATTTCAAAGATCAACATCAACAAGATAAAAAAATGAGACCATTTACTACATTTTACTTGTCATTTTTAATCTTTACAAACTAAAATATTGAAACATAGAGTTAAAAATTAATACGTTAAATATAATATCACCAATTACCAATTGTAAAATAAAAAATAAAAAAGAGTATTGATTATTGATTCTTCAGTCTAGACTCAACATTGTGAAAGGTTTGCAACTCTCAACTCTCAATGTCAAAATTTCCGATAAAAACTGGGTTACAGAATCTAGAAATGATCTATGGAAAATAGTTGAGGATTTTCATAGAAAAGGTGATGATTGATGATGAAAGATGAAACTCAAAATTGAAAGGTCTCTGCCATGTAGATTTTACACTACAGGCTACATACTTAAAAAATATATACTTTCTTTTGCTTTGGAATTTGGAAACTTGATCTTGTCTCTCTCTTTCTATATCTTTGCAGTATCTTCATTCCGCTTACACACATTTGTCTTTCTTTTCCATTTTCCATCTTTTTCAACAAAGGCTCATTTAAATTACATCACACACAACACATTCAATATGTAACACATATTTTGTGTACAGCTGAAGCTGCAGTGCTTCAAGCATTACAAACAATACTTTGGCTGTATCACATGAAAGAGTGTGGGAGAAAGAGAAAGGACGTGTTTTATAGTTTATATTTTATATTATATTATCATATTCACAAGATACATCAGATATCAACGTACATATACAAAATACGATATAATTTGAGCAGGGTTCTGTTGTCCTTAAAGTTCTGTTATTAGTTGAGCTGAATCCAGTCGAGTTGAGTCGAGTTGCTTGTTGAGATTTTAGAGTGGCCTTCTTTTAACGATCCCAAAAATGTCTCGTTTCCCTCTTTGTACATGTTCTGGAAAACTTTTCTAGGGAAAACTCTTGCTTTTTTCTTGGTCTATTTCCATTTTTAAGTAAGATGGGTTGCTAACGAACAAAGAATACAACACACAAAGGCTTACTGCTGAAAAAGACCCACATGATACTGTAAAAAATTTGCATTCTACTTATCACTGGATCTTGAGTCTTGAGTTTTGAGGCTGGAGTTTGGAGTCTTAGGTTGAAAATATGAACATTTAATCTCAAGCTTAACCGTTTCTTAGCATCTAGAATTTAGACTCTTAAACTTGAACATTTTACTTTATACTCAGAGCTTATTGTTTAAGTCAATGGTTTTAAAATCTACTCGTGTTAAATTTAAACCTTGTTTTCAGAAAGAAGGCAATTAAAAAACAAGTGACAAGGTTTAATTTAATCTCCTCTGTTTTAACCTTGAAATGACACATTCATTTAAGCAAGTATCACTTACTTAAAAATTTCGTGGACATGCACATGTATGTTGTTGTATATTGAGCATACTAATGATGATCTTGTTTCTTGTCTTGTAAATTTACAGGTCACGTTTTTCTCCTCCTTGAGAATTAAGAAAAAAGAAACTGCTACCAATTGTCAACTATACATCGGACATTTGAAATTCCAAGAAATGACTGAAGCATTTTGTGACTGAATAATTAAATTGTGACTAATCTGAATTATCTGATCATTTGGAATTCGCAACAGAAACATAATACAATTATTCCTACATTTTAAGTAACATCGGATATTGAGCCATCTTTTCACCATTTTCATCGAACAGTATCATCGCACGCCCCTTTCTCATTTCTGTCACTTTTATTCATGAAAATGCAACTTTGTACAACCTCCACATGACTGTGCAGAAATCTTCAAAGTCAGTGAACCATCATCAACATTATCATCATTGAGACTCCAGACTCTAGACTCCAGACGCGAGATTCAAGATTCAAGATTCAAGACATCAGTACACAAAAGTAAAAAGAGTAGAAATGTGGAAAATCCTTGGATCCATGAACACTTTTATATCAGAAAATAGCCAATAAGAAAAAAAGGGTGTTGAAAAAAAAGAATAGATAAAAAAAATGAACTCTTCGCGAGAAAATGGGACTGGGACTGAAACTGGAATTTTGAATACTAATGCAAATTTGACTGTACCATCAGATCAAGATGAGTTCTGTTTATCTCGGTTCTCCTCATCTTACTCTCCCTCTTCGTCTTCGTCCTCACAGCTCTTTTCAGGCTCAAATGACACAATTGTGTCAGCCGCAGGAGTCCTCGTCGGTGAGTTTTTTTTTCTTTTATCTTTTTTCCTTGTGTCAGCTTGAATTTTGAATAATCTTGAGCCTTGTATAGAATATAGAATCACTAGTGTACTTCATGTGATCATATTATTTTCTGTGTAAAATTTCGCTGCACTCTGTACACACCGCTTAACAGGCTTATAAAATGCAGTGAAGAATAAGGCGCAAACAAAGACATTGCGGTTACAGATGTAGATATGCAAAATGAAGGAAATAAGCTGGTAAAAGATGGGATTTTCAGATTTCAGATCATGTTCCCAAGTTTAATCCCTGCGTAAGGGAATAAATATCCACAATGTAGTTGCATGATATGCTCAAATATACTAATATTATGGCACATGATAGTTCTACATTGTACATAAAAGATATAAGACGTGTCAAAATTAGATTTTCCATGCTCCTGTACCTCAAATTTCCATATTCTGAATTTCGAATCAAAATAACACGTGTAAATCAACGTATTTTTTTAGGTGAAAAAGACATCTTATTCTTATATCTTTTATAAGAAACAAGTATGCGCGCCCGTCACATAGCAGATTTTATAAAGAAGCTTGTTTTTACATAGACAAATCTGGAATCTTTTTGTATCATAAATAAGAAGTATAAGAGAAGCATAGCATCTGTAATCTGTAGTGAAAGTCGGAGCACAGGAAACCGGAGGCTACGAAACTTACTCATGTAGACTTACAAAGTACGACGTACACGCATAATATTGCATTTCCCATATTCCATATGGAAAGTTTGAAGTTTGAAGCGGAAGAGGAAGAGAGGTAAACAAATTTGACGGGAGCGAGAATTTGAGCTAGATTGGGATATGCAATTGGGAAATGGAAATGGAAGAGGAAATTCCTCAAAGGCACAAATCTCAAAAGTCTATCTGTACTCCAATGCTATAACCTATAACCAGAAACCAGGAACCAGAAACCAGAAACCAGATGTCAAGTAAAAAACTTGCCACTTACCACTTTGCCAAAATTCTGTGACAGTCCTCCATTTCTTTTACTTTCTTTCTTTCTTTCTTTCTTTCTCTTTTTCTTTTCTCAATTTTCCATTTCCCCATCATTCAACTGGGAAGTTCAGGTGCATTTTTTTGTACATTGTACATGCTCAAGTTGGAAAACTGGAGATACGATAACAGATAACATCAGCGCATTGTAGATACTAGATACACTTCAAAGTACGAACAACAACTAACAGGCAAAGATGTACACGTAGAATAACGTAGGCTTTTACAGTTTATAGTTTACACTGAACACGTAGACATCACCCTTGAATCATGAACTTGAGCATTGAGCACGGAGCACGGAGCATGTAAATTTTGGAAATGTGTACTTTCTACTTCTCAACACACAAACGTTTAGAATTTCAATAGTAAATAGTTGGAATCAAATTAAGTCAATTGAATTTGAATTTTCAACTTGAGTTGAATTACATCATGAATTATGAGGAGAGTAATCTGTTTATTAATTTGCATTCCACGTCGTACTCTTACTAAAAGTCCGAGTTGAATTACACTGAGAAATGAGTATTGATTATTGCATATTGAGTATTGAGCACATGGACAGCCATGAGCCATGCTTTTAAAGTGCCTATTTAGTATTTAGAGTACACATTGTACAAACAAGATCAAATGTCTTGTGTAAAAAGTACAGATAAAATAATAATTGAATATATTGAACAAATTAATCGTTCAAATTTCATTGCACACTTTATAATAGTGTAAAATAGTATTTTATATTCAATGCTGATGATTTTAAATTACAAATTATCGACTTTCGATTTAACTAAATAATCGTACGAATTACGAATGACGAATGAAGTAGAAGAGGGATAAACAGATAAACATGATTTGAAACTACAGGAAACTTACGAGTAAAATTTCACTAGCTTTTTGTGTTTGTACAATGTACATATTTAAAATTTATTATTCATTATTCTAGATTGTAAAAGATAAGTGATAAAAGTGGATTAGAGATAATTTTTTAATTTTCTTTTGAAATGTTTCTCACTTTTCGTTCCGTAACTTTTTAAAATAATTGTAGTGATGTAACTTTTAATTTTGATCCGATTACGATTACGATTCCGATAGGATAATAATATTATTTTGCATAGAAGCCGTTTTTTAACTGAAACTTTGTCATTTGTCATGTTTTTGCAGATAAGTTTTGTGGGGCCGTGTGGGATGGAATCAACTGCTGGGGACCAGCTAATGCCGGCTCAACAGTTTACCTCGCCTGTCCAGCATCAAAAGGAATGGACTTTACGAGTAAGCGGATTATCATGTGGAAATGAGTGATGAGTGTGGATTGTGGACTGTGAACTGTGGAAAGTCCTTTGATGAATCAATTAGTATTTTACTTGCATGAGGATATTAAATATATTGAATCGTTTAATCTTTAATTGTTTTAGAGCAATCATACCGGACTTGTGGGATAACAGGTCAATGGTTAAATCGAGATGGAGTTCCAGACGTCAGGTACACACATTCACACATACATTCACCCACTATTTGTATAAATATAAATAGAAATTATGAGAATCAAATACAGACTAAAATAAATTGATTATTGTAGAAATCCAATGTGGAAATATTGAATATGGTATGAATTTGTACTTTATTCTTTTAATTTTCACTTTTGAATCAAATGTCTATTGCAGGGGATGGACGAATTATACGCCCTGTTTTACTCCTGAAATCCTCCTTCTCATTAAACGACTTTACGCGGGATCCGCCACTCAAGCAATGGTGAGTACATATTCCATATTATTTAAATTATGCATTTAACCTGTTCGTCCCTTGTCCATTATCCCTTGTCCATTGTCTATCTTTCCCCTTCTCCCGAAACAACAAACCAAAAACAGCAGGAAACAGGTTTTTTTTACAGTCTAGAGTCTGGAGTCTACATGAAGTTTAGTGGTTAAACATGAAAAAAGTTTGACACAGGAAATGTCATGGAATAAACTGAAATTCTCACTATTCAGTCGCATTGTCCATTTCAAGAATCAAGAATCAAGATACAATAAAAGAGTCCCCGTGGAGTTTGGATACTTTACTTTTTATTACTTTGCCAAAGTGTAATAGCATTTAATTACAGACTATGTATAATGTACAGTGTACATTGTACTTGTATGAAATGTAGGAAAGGCATCGAAAATTCTAGCAGAAAGTCATCTACAGAAAGTAGAAAGTATCCAGGAGAAAATAGAAAAGTAGCTGACAGTTGAGAATTGGATCAAGGTGAAGGTTTACGGCTACCGATCGCCGGTTGCCGGCCGGTGGTCTCCTGGAAACTGGACTTGATATCCAGTTTCCAGTATCCAGTATCTAGTTTTACAGGATTTAAGCTTATAATTTGTAACGTATACAAAATACACATGCAAAATGTTTCACATTTTGATTTTTCATTTCAAGTTTACTTTTATGATTTACTACAAAAGGTAAAAGGTAAACCTCAAAACTCAAAATGTTTAAATGCCTTTGGTCTTTGTATGTAATGATGTAAGAATATTACAGTACTAATACAAAAATAGACAGTGCATTATTTATTACAGAATACAGTCCACGAGTATTTAAGAGACTGAGGCGGAATTAGGTCGAACTCATAATTAAAACTATGTTATACATAATACATAATATGTTATGCCTATGTATACTTTTTATAGCTGGGGCATCTGGATATTTTAAAACTGTGCAACTGTACAATAAATTGTAACTTTTAATTTTGCACACCATGAAATTTGTTTTATTGTTTAGATCGATTGTGGGTGTTCTGTTCTCAGAATAGTAAAAATACAAAAGCAAAAGTATCCGCTTCAAGCACAAATTGAACTGATTTTCAGTTTTCAGCTTACAATCATTTGGAAATCGAGTATTTATTGTTATCCACGATCCACGATGGAGATTCAGCATCCATCCCGTCACAGTTCTGGTTTTTCGTTATATTATATCATGTACCTCCGTAGCCCAAAGGAATTTTGTTGTGCAGATACTTTATACTTTATTATCGTTTATAAAGATGGATATGAGATATTATCTCATCAGTTTCAATTTGAAATTTGTAATTTTCAGTTTCGTCCTTTGTCTTTTGTATATTGTATTTTGAACGTCATATAAGTATTTTCCTTGTCAATAGTCAATAGTCAATAGCAATACATAAGAGACAAGAGACTTGTCCTGTGTACAGAAAACAACTCATTTGCCATTTACCAATTAGAAATTAGACACTAGACACTAGACCCGACTATTAAAAACAATAAAAGTAAAACAATATCTGATGAGGCTTCTCTCAAATTTTATACGCATGTAACATGTAACACCGTCCCAGAAAATCATGTAAAAGAACCTGTTCAACATACAATTTACAATCTACAATCTACACTGATATGATTAAATGAAAATTCTAGCCTGTAAACTGCAAACAAAAGAAAGAAAGAAACGCCTCGTACCTCGTACATATTTTGATATTATGTGTTATTTGTCATTTGTCACGTTGAGCTGAAAATTCATTTGGCAGGGAGAATAATAAGATATTTTCAAATTTAAAATTTCAAACAACAAATCAAAAAGTAGAACACTTTAATTTGAATACAGTGCGTAATACGTAAGACGAAATAGGTGTGTGTGTGGTGTGAAATTTAATCATTATTCATTATTCATCACCTACTCTTAAATACAAGACATAACATGTAACACTTTGTCCATTCTAATTGTTCTAAAAGTAAAAGTATAGTAGAACACTAGAGTACTTAATAACACACAACACACAACACACATGCTGTTACATTCTCTGGATTTTACTAATTAATTGAGCAGTGAGTCTGAAGTCTGAAGCCTGAAGCCTGAAGAGAGAAAGAGAAAGAGACAAAGAAAATGCTTGATGGATTTCATTCAACAAAGTTTGCACAGCACTGAGTATTGAATAAATATGTACAGTGTACAGATTACAAATACAGTTTACAGCTGCCAGTCTCCTCAATTAAATAAGTAAATAAAACTCTGTGAGACCACTAAAACTAAACTGTGTGTGTTTTTTTCACTGTCACATTTTTCTTTGCGTGATGGTTAATTCAGGATACTTAAGATGGTGAGTTACTAGCTACTAGCTACTAGCTCCTCACGGGGCTTTCCACGTGGAAAAGAGAAAAATCAAGGTTTATTCAAAAAATGAATGAGTACAATAAATAATAAATAATAATAGCACCCATTCACTACCCACTATATTCACTATTATTAGTCACACGCTGTTATGATTTCTCAAGTTCAACCAGCCTCCAGCATTCAGTACCAACTGTATAGACAGTAGATAATTTTGTCTCAAAAAGGAGTATAAAAACCTACATATGATATGCACTAGACGAGTGGATTTTTCTATGATTTCTCATTTCATTCACAATTCACAATTCGCGATCCACAGCCCACAGCTGAAAGCTTAAATACAATGTACATTGCAAGTTGTAAGTATTTCATTTTGTCTCCATAACTAACTTGTATCTTGTAGAAGTGAACACACTGAAAGTTGACATGCTGGACTTGGGGGTTACTATAATATTTACTATTTACTGACCAGAAGTTTGGATGAGCTACGATTTCCATCATCAGACTGAACAATGAACAACAAAAAAGAATCACAAAAGTTTTTCTAGAATCTAGAACCTGAAATAAACCGTAAATTTTACGTTACAAGTTATAAATAAATCCAGGTGTAGACAAGACATTTTGCAAAGTAGTTGACAATTAGGATGTAAAGAATTGTCATTGACATTTTTCCATTGTCCGTTGTCCATTGTCCGCACACGTGTACAATCTTAGATGTAGTGGAGTTTTGTGTATTGTCAACTGCTCAGTTATTGTGAGTTGGAAATTCCAATTTGAAAGACGTCTAGATTTTTCCGTGAGAAACCAGAAGCTCGGAACTCTGGAAGAAATTAAACTTTTCCCATTTTGTACACATACTTTTTTGTACTTTGTACTGTAATTTGAAATTCAGAGTAAATGAGCATCGGGATTTTAAGATTAGCTTTACAATTTCTTTTGGCTTGATGATCACTTTTCTGCATTCTGCATTTTAAATAGGTTCTAGATTCTAGATTAGGCTGTGTGAATCGTCTGTCGTCTGAAGTCTGAATTGTGTGAACCCAATTAAACGTGGGTCAACAATTACAATTCCAATCGAACTTAATCACGAGGTTACGAGTCACGAGCAAAACTTGTCAATTGGCCATTGACCATTGTCCATTTTGTCCATATACCTTTGCAGTTTGCACGCAGCACGCAATCAAGCTCCCCGTTGTTCATCATTCGTCCTTCATCTACAGTTTGTTGTGCCTCTCCAGATTACTTTTCCATTACGTATTCCAGATGCCAGGCTTCTTTTCTTTCTGTATTCTAGACTCTGTGAAAGAAAGTATTGTGTATTGTGTACTGTAGACTTTTTAATTTCTTGTTTACTTTTGTGACTTGTGACTTTTGCGCAAGTTTATATAAAAGCAATTGCAAGTACAATAGACTTTCCAACTTGAAGTCAGCAACTTTCCCTTTTTCCGGATGTCATATTATTCTCATTTTCAGCATAAAAAGTAAAAAATAAAAAGAGGATGACGACGAGATGAAGATGAGGATGACGTAGGCGTTTTGACAATGTGCATGGAAGACGGAAAACGGAAGATGAAGAAAAAGTGAAAAGGAAATTTTTCAAAAAAGCATCTAGATTCTACATTCTAGATTCTTCTGTCAATTGTCAATTGTGCAAAGTTTCGATTTTCTTTTTTTGTAAAAACAACAACAACAACGTAATATAGATAAAATAGATGTGAAAAGTTGCAAGGATAGGCGATTAACTCTTGACGCTTGATTGACTTGAGCTTCATTTTTAACTTTAGACTTCCTCCAACTCTTTTTTGAGTTAAAAATACGGAATACGGAATACAAAATTCTAGAATAAAGAATAGGAGTTGAAATTTCCAGCAACTTCCAAACTTCCAACTTTGCACAAGCCAAAAAAACAAAGTTATTGAAATTTAAATGCATTTCCATCCGCATCGGTTGTCTTTTGTCTTGGTTTCAGTAGATAATAAAAGTCAAATGAATAAAAGAGAAAGAGAAAGAGGGAAAGGAGGACTGTAGTAAAAGTTGTTGTTTGGGTTCTTGTTCTCATGATTCTTAACTCCTCATCCTCTCTTTTCTTACAAGTTCTTTTATAGTACATACTAAACACTAATGAAGCTTCTATTCATCACTCAAGTCTCAAGTCTCAATTCATGTTGGGACTTGCTCAACCCTTTCCTGATGTTTTACAGTTGGAGTTTGAATTTGAGTTTGACTCATTCATGCCTTTTTCAATTTTATTTTGTTGTTGTTCCCATCTTTATTAACATGTTATACAAAGTAAAGTTAAAAGTTGAAAATAATGATATTATTATGTACTATTATTAATAAAATATTATATAATACGCTTTCTTATTTTAAAATTGTAGTACAAAATTGAAATAGCTCGGAGTACCCGGATTCTTGAGATTTTCGGCCTGTCAGTTTCATTCGCAGCTCTTCTACTTTCCCTATTCGTCTTTTACTACTTTCGGTAAGTGAATGATGATCATGATCATAATATAATACTTGAATCTTGAAAACATGAAATCCTTCAAATTCAAAATTCCAATCCAAATGGTAAAATTCTTGCTTGAGATTTTTTGCACGCTTTTGTTACACCAAATCAATGAAACAGAATCAATGTGAAAAGAAAGTAGTAACTGTCTATGTAAAAATGGTTGTGTTCTAATAATTCTATGCGAATTGTATACGGAGGTGCATTTCCACTTGAATGAAGTAGATCACAATTCAAGATTCAATAACACCTACACAACAATTTTTATGTGTAATATTAGAATATACATTATATAAAATATTATTGTCTAAAAATACATGGAAAAAGTTAACATGTGAAATCCCATGTTTTTTAAATAGACAAAAATGGGACCAAAAACGTGGCACGTTTCTCCAGTTTTCAGTCTACATTAGTCAATATTATTTTCATACATACATGGTATTATTCTCACTAAGCAACAGAAATCTGTCCTACACACATTTTTATACCTTTTACAGCCGGAAGTTTAAAGTTTAAAGCCCTCTGTGCTCACTCGTCAGTACGGAAAAAGGAAACTCCTACGATCCTGAATTCTTTATGCTTTATTCTGTGAACTGCGAACTGTATCTGTAAAATGAAGCTAAACTTTTCCACCTTTATTCCTGTGCGTACATTCTGAAAAGTTCATCGTCAATTTTTAATCCTGTTCTCAATTTTCGCTTCTGAAAGAATCTCAATCTCAATCTTAATCCCAAGTTCAGGGACCAGAGATTTTATATTCTAAACCCTCAACAAAAAGTGAAAGTGAGATGGGATTAGCTGGTGAAAGTTGGAAGAAGGCAAAAACTTTTATTTGCATACACGTGACGTACTTCCCTTGGAAATCCATATTTAATTGTACACTTTGTCCCAGAAGGAAAAATTAGCTGTAGAATTTTATAATCTCATATTGAGAAGAATTATAAGACTGTAAAAGTAATAAAGGTCACGAGATCATGTATTTTGTACAAGCCTCATTTTTACAAACCAACAATATAAAAACCCCGTCAGTTTTGGTCAAAAAAATTAGACCTCAGATTTCGATGAAACCTACACCATTCGAAAGAGCGCATCAAACTTAGTCAGGATCACGCTTAAGTCGCGCAGGATCCGGGCATTTGGAGCCTCAGGGCACCAAAAACCGCGGAGCCAAAGTTCGGCGGGTTTTCACCGAATTTTTCAGAACTTGAAAAATCTGCCCATGGTTTTTGGCTATTTTCTAAG
>JABASP010002135.1:0-22452 GCA_019776565.1 Sminthurinus signatus | reverse complement strand
GTTCTATAATGATGGACAGATACGATACTTTTTGTAGTCAGCTTCGCATCCGGAGCCTTAAGCATTTATGCTTTCAAGGCGATACAAAATCCTCACGAAGTGAGGATTTTTGACTTTATTTGTATTTGTATTTCTTGTTTCTGTTCTCCTGTTTGTTTTGATATTTGTGTATGTGTGTGTGTGTGTCAGACAGGAGGATGGCAAGTTTTTTCATGCACTGTACTGTTGAAGGTTTTCTCTTTTCCTGTTCTTGGAGCTAAATAAAGTAAGAAAGAAAGGCGTCGATACTCTGTTCATCCTGTCACTTTCTCTTTGCTCCTACGTGAATACAAATGGGGAAAATAATATGGCGAGACACAACAAACCCTGAAAACACAAATACAAATACAAAACATGCACATGATCTGCCAAGAGAATACAAATAACTTGCAAAACAACTTTTTTTACATTCTGTCACTCCTTGATCTTTCATTCTTTCTTGGCTTGGCCTTTGACTTGACTTGACTTGACTTGACTCGACTTGGCTTGGCTTGGAATGGCTTGGCTAGACTTGAACTAAGCATTTTCAGTTCTTTGTTTGTTTGTCTCACAGTTTTTTTTGGATTCTCTTCATTCCATTGTAGAGTATTGTGTTTTCACAACACTAAATATATATGCAGATATTGCATAAATATTTTTGTCTGCTTGTCGGGACAAATTGAGAAAACTCGGAAACGAAAAAGTAAAACAAAAACTCTCATTTTTACGGCTTCTCATCTCCAATATTTTGATGTATGATTTTCCATCGCATCTTACTTTCTTGCAAAGTAGCAACTACGCAGGTTTTACAAAAAAAAACAAAGTAAATTGTAAATTGAGTAGCTTATAATTTCCTAGTCATCTTCATTTTACTAAAGATATCTTTTATCTTTAATAAGTAAAAGATGATGAATTTCCAACTAGCTTAAATGTTAAATGCCAGGAACTCAACCTTTACATTTTTGAAATAAATACATGAGCCTGCTGTGCGTGATCCAAAGAGGGTTTAAAATTCATGCGTCAAGATGGATAGATAATAGATAGATACAACCTCAAAATGAAAGTATTAGTATAAAATGATGAATGATTTTTATCCAGTATCCATCCGAGGAAACATTTCCAGCTCTTTCCATCAACTTAAATACAAATAGTAAATTAAAATGGTTGAAGAATGTAAATTGAAAACTGAATGGAGTCCTCACCATTAAACTCGCCGTTTAATACCCGTGTGTTCTTAAGTCAGTTTATTTATTTTAGACTTGGGATGTGAAACAGTGGAAGAAGGTTTTTTTCATTTATAAAATACTGTACATTATTTTATGAGATGGATATCCGACATGTGATTAAGATGAGATGATCATGACGATGTGGATTTTGATGGGATCATGGGCAAGGTAAATAGTAAATAGTTTCATTTTCATATTACATGATAATGTTCATACCTTTCATTCTTTCTTTTCAATATTCTGTGGGTTGTCTCCTGTCTGTTGTCTGCTTTCTGCTGTCTGCAATAGCTCATCCCCAGCTGTATCACGTGTTTTATACAGGTCATGTACAACGTACATTGTAAAATATACATCACCTTTGAATTCCATTCTTCTTCTTCCAGATCATCATATGAATAACACAAGCCGAGGAAAAAACATGAGAGATATATTGAACCTTGACTCTTGACTCAGCAGTCAGCAGCCTTAGTCAAAGTCAGAGTCAGTAGACGTTAGACCTTCATTTACTTTCACTTCTCCCGTCTACATGAGTTGAGTTGAGTTTCCACTTTCCACCGTGAATTCCTTTTCAAGCAATTGCTTCCATTTTCTTTCCTTCCCATCCTCTTTATTTTCTCAATGTATGTATAATGTATATATAGGGAAAATGGAAGAAAGGAGTATAAAGATAGCCAGAGCCAAGGCCTTCTTCATCTTCAGCTTTATCTTCCGTATCCTCTCTCCTCTCTGCACTTGTTCATCTTACTAGTCCCACTCTTACTCTTACTCTTTATCTTACTTTCTCCTCTGGTCTATGGGAGACTATGGAATGGGATGGTTTTCTTTCTTTCTTCCTTCCTTTCTTCCTTTCTTTCATTGTCTTTGTACTAGGGTTGTTGAAGTGAAAGCTGTCGACTGAACATGACTTTGGCGGAGAGCGAAAATTTCCCCGTTCATTATTCACAAATCCCATGGCATCATCATGAAAAATATATTTCTCATAGCATCCCATTCCTTCCTCTCTCCTATTCTTCCTCCTCCTTCCTTCTTTCTTTACTTTTCTCTTCCGCTCGGTTCTCGGTTCTCTATTCTATATTCTGTATTCACGTTACCATTTCTATCGCCATTTCCATCGCCATTGCCATAGCCAGTTCCACTGCTGTCCAATCTAGTGGTGTACTTTGTACATATGTACACACTATAATACAGATTGAGGATACTAGATGCTGGATATTTTATACATAAGACTTGGAGCTTGGAACAAGAGTGGCGAGTGCGAGTTGGACTTGGACTTGGACTTGGAGGAAGAAGATGAACTACTACTGTCTTGTGACTTTCACTCTGACTCTTACTCTTTCCCACTCTCCTCCTTCTTCTTGTTCAACTCAACTTTCTCCGCTTCCTCCGTTTCCTCCTCCTTTCTCTTCCTCCTTCCTCAAGGTTTCTTTGGCCTCTTCAAGGTAGTTCAGCCAGGCAGGCGGAAGGAAGGTAAAAGTAAAGTAAAGTGAAGATTTTCTTTAGGGAAGAAATATGGTGAACAATGTACAATGTAGAATGTACAAAGGATAGAAGCATGAAGAATATGGAATATTCTTACACATAATACTTAATGCATAATACATAATAATATGTATGAACTGCTCTTCTTCTTATTCTTCTTCTTCTTCTTTGTGTTCTTCAAATACCTTCTCTGAGTCAGTTTACTTCCACGCCATTCCATCCCGGTGACTGAAACTTCTTCATTTCCATTTTCTCTCAGTGTACGTAAGACAAAATACACAGCAGCAGCAGCATCGTCCTCATCAGTAGGAGTAAAAATTCACGACTTTAGTACAAGGTTGTTTATTTTTGTCCAGAGAAATTGCTACACCATACATTGTCAATTTTAATGTTCAATGTTGTCAATGCCAATGTCAATCACCATGGTGATGATACATGCAGATATGTAGACAACTGCGGATGAAAACGAGGATTTTGGAATAGAAAAGATACTAACCCCATCTCTTTACTTTTAAATGAGCTGCGCTGATGTACAATGTACAGCCACATTTGTAGCTGTTTTACATACATGGTTGAAAATTTTCATGTGTTGTGTAGGCGTGGAGCGGAAGACGCATAATGAGGAATGAGGAAGAATGCGGAAGGAGGAATGAAGCAAAGTATTCCTCATGGACTAGACAATTGAGAGTTACAAAGTTAATTCTCTGTTTAGCATTTCTCTTTTACTTGTGCTTTGTACTTGTTTTCATATAGTGTACATAAAAATTCTACATAAATTCTACATACACAATACACAACCTCATAAAATCTGTAGTACAAAAGGCTGGTGCTGGAAGAGAGTGAAAATGTCAACGTCGACTACTGAATAAATGAGTGAATGAAATTGTTTGTATATGTATTAAAAATTGTATGAAATTGGCTACACATGCGATTTCAACCGAATTACCTACGCAAGCATAAGCACATTTCATATCTTCGAATATTGTACAAAAGTGCGTTTTATTTCTTTGTTGTATGAAGTCGCACTAGATTAATCTTTATAGCTGCTTTGATGTGGTGCAGTCCAGTCCTGCAGTACGATTATTATTTAAAGAGGAACAATCCCATAATTTTTTCTTTATCCTGATGAAACGTGGGCTTATCATGGAAAATACACACGAGACATTTAAAATTTCAATTGCAAATTTAAACGGAAGACTTTTGGACTTTTGGGCTTTTTGACTTGGTATTTACGAGAAAAGAAGGAAAATTTCTTTTGATACATAACTCAAGATACTCAAGACTCAAAACTCACGACATGAAAATGTCACCTGATTATAACTGTATCAAAAAGAATTTTGATTTTCATAACATGCAAAGACGTACCTAGAATAGAAAGAATACGAGTTAACATTTTTCAAATTACTTGTAGTATTTTCGTTACAAAAACAGTATGTACATTGTACAAAGTATCAAATCAGAGTGTATGCAAAAATAGGGGGAAAGTAAAAGTAAACAGAAGCCTTTCACTAATAACACTACACTTTCTCCTCTTAAAGACAAGCTTCTCTCGTGTGTACGAGATTGTGTACATATCTGTACAATTTTGGGAAATTGCGAGGTTAAAGACGACTTTGATGGAAGTGGAGATGAAGAAAAAGAAATGGAGGGGGAAATAGGTATGAGAAAGTTGGCGTTGGCGTTGGCATTGGCGTTGGTATTGGTATTGGTACTGGAGTTGGAGCAGGAGCTAAAGTTAAAGTTGGACTTGGACTTGGAAATCAAGTTAAATGAAGAGCTCAATATTTCACTGGGAAAGGATATCAGAGTGAATGAATGTAGACAGTGAGTGGCAGTTGCTTGGTTGAACTCTATTTCCCTTAATTTCCTTGACATTTCCCTGGGTGAAGGAGGAATCTCCACGGACGTTCTTACTTACTTTTTCTCCCCATTCTAATAATACAAACTACAAACTACGGCGTACATTGCACAGTGCACAGTATACAATGTACAATGTACAGCGTACAAGCTAAACAAGCTACGTGGATAATTTCTTCCCGCTCACTTCTCCAAAGTTAGGGACAACAACTACAGAAACAGAAGCAGAAACAGAGGCACAGCCGTTGTGGTCTACTTTTGCACTCCGTACTCGATACATTTATCTATCCATCTATCTATACAATCTATAGTAATTTATACAGTATACAGTCTACCCATACACACATGCAAACCTTGCTCCGTATATACCTATAGTAGATTAGTAGATACATTAGATACATTAGCAATTCTCAAAAGTTTAAAAGTGCGTTTGGATTTGTATCTGCAAACTTTCAGCAGGAATGATTTGCACACGCTGTTTTTCTTTAGATGGTAGATTTTGGATTGTAGATATAAAGCCTAGAAAATAGATGGATTCATGTATGTATCCATTTACTCTGTATTTATTTGTGTTGGGGTACAAATAAATCCAGCTCAGATTTTTCACCACACTAAATAAATTTCTTTCATTTTCATTGTGCAGAGTTTTCTTTGTGGATTGTACTGATTGACGCTAACCCATGGAAAGGAACCCAAATGAATATACAGTGTACAAATACAAGTACAAATGATGTTGTACATGTGTGAAAGCAGAAAGCACGAATTCGCAAAATTTCATTCTGAAACTAGGACGATGAACAATGAACACTAACCATTAGCAAATGCGCCTTTGGCTGATGTTTTTTAAGTATTTTAAGTATTTGACGTATACTCTTGAATCTTGATTCTTAGCTGTTGAACCTAAATCCAATTTCGGCTGAAATTAACCCAAAAATACGTAAAAGTAATGCAAAAGTTCAATCTTCAATTTCAGAGAATGCTCTTTGGGTTTTTTTTGAAAAATTCAGAGTAAAAAATCGTCGACACTATAGTGATTTTTATCAACTAACAACTTGAAACTAATGATTTTACTTTTCTCTTGTTAGTTTGTTGACATATATTGTGTTAAGTTGTAACTTGTAATGGAATAAATGGAATTACTCTAGTACATGCAGTCAGACTTGGTTGAAATTTGAAATTCGAAAAGCTATTACATTTTCAATGCTTCATGATCATTGAATATTTATGGAGAAATAAAGAGAAACTAATTAAATAATTGTATTTTTTCATTTTATTTTATCTACTTTTAGGTTTCATGGGTAAGGCATAGAGACATTCACATTTTGACTGTCGCCTCCTACACTTATACTTCCGACCAGCGTTTTGCAGCGATACATCAAAGGTCAGTTTTATAAATCGCATTATTTTATACTGTACACTATGTATTAAATGCAGTCAAAAATCAAATAGTTTGTAGATAAAGATTAAAGATGAATAAAATTCTAGATAACAGTTTATATAAATGTTTCTAATTTTTTTTATTCTAGGTCCAGCGATAGTGAGTGGACTCTTCAAATCAAATATACGCAGAAAAGAGATGGTGAGTCCATAGTGTATATTCTGCATCCGTATTTTATCAGCAAATATCTAAGAAATTAAATAAAAAACAAAAGTATTTTGATGCTTATTCGTATACAGTATTTTATTTTGTAGCCCTATTAAAGTATTTATAAAATAATTTAAAATATACTCAAAAATCATGTTTCATTTATTTTTAAAAACAGCCGGTATCTATGAATGCCAAATCTCAACTCAACCACATCGCAGTTTTTACGTCAATCTCAATGTTGTTGGTAAGTTTACTTTTTTTTACAAATTTTAGCCTCTAAACTGTTAAGTAAAATCCTCATAAAGAATTTGAATTGAAAAAATCTGTTGACTAAAAACCCTAAGCCACACCAACTGCAGATTTGTCTCTTTTACAACTACCTTTACACAATGGACAATGAACAATGTACTTTTTAATGTGAAAATTTATGTGTATGGTGTAAACTGTATACTGTGTGCATGCATCATTCTATCTATACTCTATACATAGTCAATACTCTTTCTCTATAACTTCATCATGTGGAGGGGCCAGACTTAAAATCGGGAATTCCAAATGTGTCCCAGCAGATCTAGATTGAAGAAACCAGAACCAGAACCAAAAGTAAAGCATACAAGTAAAAGTACCTAGTATATTGTACATACGTACATAAAACTAAGCCCAACCAACACCGAGGACTCGTCCCATAAAGTTTAGTGTATGTACAATGTACAATGTACATTGTACACGAAGGAGCCGAAACCCGAAAGACATAAAGGAATTAGATAGAAAGAGAGAGAAAGATACTGCGAATGAAAACGAGAACGAGAACGACATAACATGGCAGGGGAAAAGAGGACCAGTAAAAAAAGAAAAGCGTCAAGCTTCATTTCACTTTTAGAAATTAAGAATTAGCATGAGAAATGAAGCATGCTGCGAGGAATACTAAGATGAAAAAGGCGGAAGACAATGAAGAAGAAACTAGAGAGAGAGAAAGAGAGAGAGAAAGTCCGCTTTTCCTGTTACTTTTCCGGCTTTGTCGTCTTTTCTTTTCTTTTTGACTCGTCTTGTCTCGTCTTGATATCTTTGTGTTGGATCCTGAACATTGGTTTTAGTTTGGTTTGGTTTGGTCGTCTGTAGCTTTAGGACTTTGGCTAACTTGAGCAAGTTGAAAGAATAAGAGAAAGAGAGAGAGAAAGACAGTTTATGGTCATTAGATGAGACGTCATTTTCCTAGTTACAAAGACCACAACTATGTGGTTTTTCCTACAAAAAAGGAAGGAAGGAAAAGGAAAATTCATCGTCACTGTCACTGGTACTGGTACTACGGTTTGGTCGGGTATTCCATTCTATCTTTTTGTGTGTGTGTATTCCCCTCGGCAATTTTACTTCAGAGTTATGTAGTCATTCATAGCCCCTTTTCCTTTCTCCAAGTATATCTACATTTCACATTCTACAGTCTACAGTCTACATTCCACATGTAGTTGAAGACAGACGTAAAAATACTGTAATAGTCAAAGACTGTGGACTGTAAAAGTAAAAGTAAAACTCCACCACTACTATTGTACCATACAGTTCTTGTTGGATTAATTTTTCTACATAAAACATGTATTATACTACTGTGTGTGTGTGTACAGTGTACAGCTAAATGGAGTAACTAGCTTGAGCTATAAACGAATGAAGGCTATTCGAGTGGATTGAATGGCCGAGTGTGAAAGTGAAAGTGAAAAACTGAGAGCTTACTCTCTAAACCTGTTTCCTCTAAAATGTGTCCATCTTTCTCTACAAATAGAATATAGAACAGAATAGAAAATAAAGGGTATAGATATACTTAGATGGGAGATTCAAATGTATTGTCAAATGTATCTTTATAATGTAGAATGTTGAATATATACAAAAGTTTCATTAAAATATCTGTACATTGTACAATGTACATGTTCAGATATGTATAATGTATATAGGAACTTTTGTATACAGTATAGAGGATACACTCTCAAATCCATTGTAATATGGCCAGTGGCCGTAATGAAATTTTGGCAAATGTTAGTATTTGCATTAATAGAGCTCTTTGCTAATTTGCATTCATTTCGGAGTTGGAGTCGGAGTTGGTTGAGGATATGGGATTGCGGAGCGTAAGAAATTTACTAATCTTTTCCTCTCTCTCTAAATGTCCCTTTCTCTTGTTCTCTCCCACTTTCTCTCTCTCTTTTTCTCTGTGTCTCAGTCTCAGTGGTCTTTGGTCTCTGTACTCTAGACTCTAGAATCTAGAATCTAGACTCTAGAGCTGTCTATACCATTTGGGATTTAGGAGTCAAACGGAAAAGAGAGATGGTTTGGTTTGGTTTGGTCTGGGGTTGCCTAGTCTCTAGCCTCACTTTCTGGTGCTGGTTGCTCCACTACTACACACTGCACATTCATGCAAATGTACAATATTACATTGCTCAAAATCCAACTTCTATACAAAGTACTTTACACTGTACACTGTACATTGTGTAGGTTTTAGAGTTTAAAGGATTTTGCACGTATGGATATTATTTTTCAGAGCCCGTGTTCATTAATATAAGGGTATTTGGGTCGAGAGTCGAAAGTCGAGAGTCGAGAGAGATTAAATCCAATGCTTTGCTTCCAATTTCAAATCCGATTCCAACTCTGACTCTCAGTCCGATTTTGTTTTTAGGTCCAAATCATACCAAGCCAAACCAAACCAACAAATGTCATCCTCGTCCCATATTCCACCAGCCAAAGTCAAATATGCAATACAAAAAGATGAGTCCAATCCCAATGCCCAACAGACACAGACACAGAAATAGAAATAGGTTGTTGGTCTAATCAAGTAAAATACATGTAATTATGCATGTAGATTCCGCTACCAACTGCGAAATATCAATAATTCATGAGCCCACAGCCACAGTCTACATGCATTCAAAATATTATACACAGAGATATGTAATATGTACTCTACCCTCAATTTTATACACCTACGCAGAATATACTTACAAGAAAATTTAGAGAGTTTGTTATACATTTTCCATTAGTCCGGTGCGTTTTGTATTTTGTACATCCGTGTACTATTTGGAAAACAATCTCATTATGAAACCCCAAAACCATAAAAAGTTACGTAATTGAATTTGTACACATTTCATTTACGTTTTACGCACTTCTATCATACTACAGATATATCTATACATAGACTAGGAATTCATTAGACGGAATAATTTCATTCATATCATATTACCAGTTACTCTTTTTCACCCCAACTTATTTAACTTTTGTGATATGAGGCTAAAGTTAAAAGTTCAATGTAGAAAAGCCCAGGAGCTATCTATCGTATTTTCAATTTTCAAAAGTTGTGTTTAAGAAGGTTGACTTTTTAATTTTTCAACACTAAATAATTCCGATTTGAATCAAAAAGTTGTTGGTTCTTTGTTGCTATGCAATAAATGTACTTTGTACAACTAACAAATTTAAATGCTCAACGAGGGTGTGAGGAGGAAACAGTTTCAAAGTTTGATCAAAATCGAAAGAGTCTTTTCATAAAGTTTAATTTTCCTTGTTCTTTTTCGCTTTGCAGTGCCTACAGCGTCCATCCTCGGTGGGCCAGATCTCCACGTGGACAAAGGTTCTATGATAAATTTGACGTGCATAATAAAGTACAGTCCCGAGCCCCCAAGTTATATTTTTTGGTAAGTGACAAATTATTATGCAGTCATGTTATAAAGTTGATTTAATTTTGATAACTTGTGTCTTGTAGTATACACGTGCTGTGAAAAAAGTTAAAAGTAAAGATTTCTAATTGGTTTCATTTTTTCTATTTTTTCTGTATAGGTACCATTTTGATGAGGTAAACAGACATGGAAAAGAATACATCATGTTGCAATTACAATAGTACTTTTTTAGTTTCAAGTATTTTCATGTTCATGCAAGCTAAATTAAATTTCTATGTATCTTTTCACCCTACTTTTTTACAGGTAATAAACTATAATAGTGAGAGAGGAGGAGTTTCCGTAATTACTGAAAAGGGTGAAATCACCACTTCCTACCTTCTCATCCAAGATGCAAGGTCGGGAGACACGGGGAAATACTCGTGTGCCCCAAGGTACGTAATTTTATTAAAATGATTGAACTGTAATTGAACCGAGTTCTTTCGATTGCTTTGATTTACAATTTATTTATTGTATTCTTTATTTTATATTTAATTTGTATTTTGCAGTAATGCTGATGTTGCCAGTGTTCGAGTTCATATTTTAAATGGTAGGTTGAACAAAATTCATTCATCTAATTTCCAATGCTTTTCATCGCCATTGTCATGGTGACACACTTGATAAATAAAGTACAGACAAAACATGAAAGCACCACAATGATTGAATTTTCTCTGAATTTTCAGGCGACCAGGCAGCAGCTATGCAAACGAGCAGTACCAGTAGAATATTGAATCATCAACTATTAGTGTTCTCAATACTTACAAATGTTCTTTCGTCAGTGTTGACAGCATGGTTTAAAAGTTGTTGGAATTCTATTACGTCCGTATCCGTATAAGAGAATGACTATTGAGACTTGAACAAATATACTAAATATACTAAATAAATATATTAAAGATATTATCTACATTGTATTATTACATGTATTAAATTACATTACATTATAGTGTACCACAAACTACTAATACTAAAATAAATAGCAACTACTAAATTAATCGTTCCGATTATTATTATTATTACTACCTGTGTTTCGTGGGACAATGATACAAACAAAGATATATATAAAAAAAGTATACCAAAAACCACAACTGTATTAAATTACATCAAATATAAAACATGAAATTAATCTAATCAACTTTGTTGTATTGTTGTAAGCTATATAAAATATAAAATACATTGCTACAAAAATACAATGTTAATCTCAAGTATTTCAAGTACTTTTCCCTAAAGTCTAAAATGATCTGAATGGAGAAGAATAACAAAATACTAAAAAAAACTTAATTAAGTAGCTTTTAAACCAAGAACAATTTTTATACAAAAGGAAAAGGGATTTGAAATGGAAAAACTAAATACTAAATACTAAAAAAATCCTTTTCAACTACAAACTACAAAACAAAATATATACATGTATACATTCTTGTTTCTAATTTCTACTACACATATTATATAATACATAACAATTAGTGGGTGAAAAGTACATGAGTACTTATAAATACCAGTGAGCTAATATCGAATTACTTATTAATATAAATAAAATGTTACTCATTAATTAATCGTAAAGCGTTTGTCTCAAAAACTGTTATCCTCATCTTTATACATTCCAAAATCTATACTCCAAACTCCAGACCCTTTGTTGAAGTTTATGAGTCATGTGTGTGCATTGTACATGAACACATTTGGTAATCCCTTAGAAAAACAATGAATTCCGTACTGTATTAAATCTAAATACATATTATATATCTATATATACAATATATCTACATATTACTGTTACACTAGAGCTCTAAATAAATAAACATGGACAGATAAAAATAAATAAAATATTTTTACTCGCTGTTTCCCTTCACCCCAAACCTTTCCAATAAAAACTTTGAAAAAACTACAAGTACATTCGTAAAAAATTAAAATGCAACTATATTATATTATGATTTCAACGAAAAATATCCTGAGTGTCGTGTAATTATGAAATAAAATAAAATGTAATGTAATGTAAAAATGTAATTAATGTTATTAAATTAAAGTTATCCGGAGGAAAAAAAAGTTATAACATGAATAAAAAATTGTGCATACTACGAAACACGAAACATCAAGCAGTCACAGACAAACGAGCCTACGCATTTATTAAGTACTGCACGTGGTAATTGGATAATGGATAATGGATAAATAAACTAAAAAATTGAATGCTTTACAAAACTAAAGCATCTTGAATATTTTATATGAAAGGGTAATTTAAGTGTGTGTGAGTGTGTACCTTTACATACATTTCATTTACATGTGTTTCTTTTTCAAAAATTTCAGCAAAAAGTAATTGAGTTTATGAAAATTTCAAGGGTTTTTCAGTTTCGTCTCATTTTATGTATCTTCAAACTTTCAAGTCATCACACTTGTCAGTAAAAGAGAATTCAAAGTTTTATTTCAATTCGAGTACGCAGTAGATTTTTCTCATTCTAAATCAAATGAAGAGTTCTTGTTCATTTCCCTTACAAAAAATTAAAAATATATAAAAATGTGAGTGAAGAGCGAAGAAGCAACTTCCCATTTTGTGATTGTGATATAAATATATTTGGACATAAAATACATACTGCAAGTACAGCACATAATATCTAAAACCTATAGAAATTCTAAAAGTGGAAAGGAAGCAAAGTCAAAAAATACTCTGCTATCTACTATCTAAAGATAAATGTTGTTCATGAATGCTGAATTTATCGACAACCGACAACTGGTGAAAAAAGTAAATGTACAAGTCCAACTTTAAATTTAAAAATTACCATAAATTCAAATTCAATAAATTGTAATTTATCCGTAAAATATGAAATATGACTACACACTACAAACTACAAACTACACACAACATAAATAATAGAGGTGCAGAGTGGAATAATTTAATACTTGTATAATAATCAATATGAAACATGATCCATGTTCCATGATCTACGTACTAAATACTAAATATGATCTCTCCTGCTCGACTGCATACAGAATACAGATAGAAATGTATAAGTTATTTATGTATGTATCTAAGTATTAAGTACACACTATAAAATTATTCTAGGTACAACTACCAGCTACACAAAAATATATGAATAAGTTTACACTCACACACACACACACACATTCATTTTGACAAAATATATTTAGAAATACACACACAGAAAAGAACAAAAGATGTAACACAAGGAAAATTATATACTGGAAATATTGATGATTGGATTGGTGAATCTTTGTAATTACCTACAATTAATTAACTAATTAGTTGGAGGACTTGGATTCCGGATTCCAGATTCCTGAATTTCCTCTGACACTATAAATTACATAGTCTAATAATACATTATACATTAATATTACATTATATTGTACACACATGATACATACATGCATAATTACATACATACATACATTGTATATCAGTGTACTTGTTAGTACATGTATAATAATATATTATATATAGCTAAGGAAAATTAAAGGCATAAATTTCAACTTGTATTAATAATAAAACTTTTCTTTAATATAAAACCCTCATGTGTCTTTTCCTTTTCATTTCTTTACAAAGCATATTACAAAGCATATTATATTCCATCACCATCATTTTATCTTCATGTTGAACATTGAACATTCAAAAAGCATTTTGCATTGAATTTTAAATTCCAAAATACTTTTCAGTTTTTAGTGATGCAAATTATGGGAATATGCAAGTATGGAAGATTTTCCGAAAATCACATCAAATTCTCATAATTTTTCATAGGGACAAAGAAAAACGAAGGCCAGCATTCTGATAATTTGACGTAATACCAAAGAAGAAATTCAATAATTTAATGCAGGTTCACTGAAACTGGAAAATAGACACTAGAGTACTGCAGTAGAACTAGCAGCTGCAACCCGTGTAATAATTAATGAAATCAGGAGATAAATCCCGTAAATAGCCAACATCCATTATCCATCCTGTTATCAAATATAAATTTCATCAGTTTCTGTAATAATCTTCAAAGAACAAAGTACAAAGTACATACTAAAATATGTGAACATGAACATGAACGTTGAGCAGGAAGATGCATAATGCATACTGTAGAAGCATAATGTAATGTACAGTAAAAGGAAAAAGTAAACCCTACCACTGCACTGACATTGCCTAAAATTCCCAAAATGGGCAAATACTTAAATACTTAAACTGCATGCATGTGAAATGAACAATAAAATATGTATGCACCTCTGCAAGAAGACACCGATGATAAAATGAGGAAAAAGTCATGTTTTAGCATATTTTACACATTGACCTCTTTCAAGGTCTTATTGATTTTCTTTTCTCCACTGTACTCTTTACTCATATCATGTATCTTCCAAAATAAAGCTAGCTTTATACAAACATACATACGTGAAGATTGAAGGAACCTCTGTGAAAAATATGAGTATGGTTCAAAATTCCACAAATGTACGAAAAGGATGAAACATTCACTTGCATCATAAACTCTACACATGTACATGTACAAATGTACATATGTTTGTGCATGTGGAGTAAAAACGAGATAAAATTTGTTTTTGTGAGTCTATGAACTTGTACACTCGTATAGTTTTAAATGTATGAACTTTCTACTCTAAATTCTAGGTTTTAGATTCTAGATTCTAAATTCTGGATGCATAAATGAATTACGAGCTTGGAGCCCCAAGCCTCTCGTTTTCGTTTTCATTTTCATTTTCATACACATTTCAAACATACGTCATCTCATACACACTGTACACTGTACATTGTACATACGTTTTACCTTATCTTTCATTTTCTGAAAGAGAGTATTACAAAATTCGGAGCACTGGGGTATTTTCATTTTTAATACAACCTTGAACTTACCTTGACAACTGACAACATAACATAACAACCGAGTAAAAGCAACTTGCAATTTTGGAGTAAGTAGTGAAAGAAGATTGGAAATAAATAGATGATGCATGTCATACAACGTACAAAGAAGTAAAGTATTCGTATTCGTATTTGTATTTGTGTTCAATGATCACTGAAAACTCTATATGAATCGTAGTTTTGAAACTTTCTTTGAAGTACTTTCATTCATTCATCTCAAAAATTTGGGTTAAGTGAAAATAACAGGCTTTTTTTAACAGATCTACTTTTCATTCATTCTTTCCTTTGGCTTTTTGTACTGATCCTTTGTCATTGTTCCTTGTCTCTTGACTACTGACTATTGAATATTGTACCACTCCCATGCATAGACTATACTTGAATCCGTTGTTCCATTTAATTCCAATCCAAACCAAAACCAAAACCAAGGACAGCTGCGAATCAAGAGTAAAAAAAGTAAAGAATATAGCGGACATTGAAAATTTCTTTTGGGGAAAGAAAAAGACGAGAAAAAAATGAGGAAGAAGAAACGGACAATTTTTTCTGTTGATTCATCATTCTCAGTCCGCTGTCTGTTGTCCGTTGTCCAGAAACTTGGAGCTTGGACCTTGTGAAATGGACTGTCGATCCAAAATCCAAAATCCGAAATCCACCATTTTCTGCCTTTGTGATGTATGTATATAGTTTATGGTGTACGCACAGACTATTTATTACTCAACGCAAGAAAGTATGGATGTAAAAAGATGGGTAAAAGGCGTAGAAGAAGAAGAAGAAGAAGAAAGGGAAGAAGGGAAAAAATTTTTGTTGTCAGTCGATGTACATTGTACATTGTGCGTATACGTTATACGTTTGGGACGTTATGTGCAAATTTTTTCTCGTCGTTTGTTCCATTCCTTGTCACAGTGGGAGAGGGAGAAGTTGACATGACCACGAAGAGGTTTTGCCGTGAAAAAATACCATACCATGATGAATGACTCACCAGCTCACCAGCTCAGCTCTCAGCTCTCAGCTCTCAGCTCTCAACTCAAACCAAGAAGCTCAATACTCAAGACTCAAGACACTCTCAAAAACCAGTTCTTGCTCCTTTCAGATGGTATCCAAAATTCACAGAAGAAGAAAAAAGGAAAAACCTATCTATCTATAACCACATATTACATATTACTCACCGTTCTTTGTGTATTTGTGTGTATTACACATAACTCTCTATCCTCCATTTAAAAACTTTTCTAATAGAAAAATCAAACTCATCTATTCCCAAGAAGAGTTAGAGTAGTCCATCGTCCATCGTCCATAGTCCATAGTTAACGTACCTTCATTTCACCTTAAATCCAATGTTAAAACTTGAATACGGCTCCCAAGAAAAGTAAAATAAAAAAGATAAGTTTACTAGTAAATAGTCAAGGAAAATTATCTACTTTCATCCTTTTGAAATATTTAGAAGGATAAAAAGATGAAATACACAGGACAAATATTATATCGATTTTTCATGTAAACCTGTATACATATACTTTTTGGTAAATATTTGCAAAAATGAAAAGTGTGTCATACACCATGCATCTTTAAATTACTGTGCGGTTTTCTGTTAAACCCTGTTCCATCTTCATGTGATATTTCACACATACCTTATTTCTTTCAAGGAGCATCAAATTACAACATACAACTTACCTTTATTCCTCCCAACTTATTAAAGAAGAGGAAGGATAGGTCCTTTACTATGTGTATAATGGATAATATAATGGACATGGTGCACAATACAGGATGATTTTGTAGCATTATAAATGTAACCATTTACATGGCACTCAAAACTCAGGCTCAGACTATCAAACTATCACACTCGGTTGGCAAATTACATTACAGGCAATATGCAATGTTATTATCGCTGTGAATGTTGAATGAGTGTTCAAGTGGCTTTTATGTTGATAGTTGATGGTTGATGGTCGATGTTCATCTTCAATTTTGCAATATCTGAGCACAAAATGCAGGCACACACAAAGAGAGAGGGGCAAGAGGAGAGAAAAGGCGTCTATTATTATTGTTATTATTATTATTATTATTATTATCATTATCATAGACCATAGACCATAGACCCGCCGCCGAGTTGGAGTTTGAGTTTCCAGTCTCACACTCAAAACTCAAAAGACGCAGCAAATTCTCAAAGTCTCAAATTCTCAAGATTTTATCACCAGGCGCAAAATGAAAAGGCCTGTAATAATATTATTATATGCATATAATACGTGTAATCACGCGAGACGAATGGATGGACGGATGAATACTTATCTACAAGAATCAAGAAGAGAAGAATAGAAGAAGGCAGTTAAATGTGAAAGGCAGAAGAGCAAATTTAGGTATCTTGAATAAAGCATAAAACATAAAAGAAGCACCTATAAACTCTAAACCTTAAACCCAAATACCAAATACCTAATACCTACATAATACCTAATCTTCACATCTTCCAATTCAACGTTTACTTTGAGTTTGATTTGCTAAACACTGGTTGTGGTGCTATACTACAATTTGTAGTATAAAGTATGGATATCTATAGGTATCTTTGAAAATGCTAAATTGCCATCAAACACGAAGTGTATACATGCAGAACAGGGCATGGTGAACACTGAGAAGTGAATAGCTGTGAAGAACATGACATATATGCTTAGGTACATGCTAACATTTTACAGATATATGTATGTATCCTTACATAAATAGAGCCGCAATATTATTACTACATTATGAAAAAGCAATTTGTCTACTGTCTATAGCCTCTACACTCTACACTCTACACTCTACACTCTATATTCTAAGCTCTACACATTTCTATCCTAAACAAGTCCATAATTTTATGCGTACAAGTGTAAGGTGAACAAAGGTAGATATTTACATCATAATGTCACTATTGCGTCCACATGTGTTTCACACATAGTCAAATATTCCTATTTTGTACAGTGTCTTGCATCTTGGAGCTTGGAGTTTGGAGCTTGGGCCAAGGTGATACAATGAAAAGATTTGCAAACTATAGTTGTCATTATGGTTGAAGCTAAAGCTAAGGCTGAGTTTGAAGACTGAAGACTGAAGACTGAGGTCTGAGGATCATAACATGACTGCGTGTGTTTGAAAATATGACATCTAAACTTATATGAACAACAGCACAACGGCGACGGTGCGGTCAAAAGATTTCCGAAAGACAATACCAGTGTGTTTCTTAGAACATGTTTTGTAATTAGTACTACAGGTTAAAAGCTAAAAGTCTGTGCATAAATAATAAATCATTCATAAATAGGTTTTGCACAAAAATTACTTGAATTACCCTTACTTAGAAAAATAGAAAATACATTACAGATGACGCATTGAGAATTGAGAATGACCAAAGAAAAGCGGAACATGTTGATGTTGGATGCTGGAACTATTAAATGTTCAACTATAATGAATTTAAATTAGAATAGCACTAAAGTCTCTGGCTCTGGCTGTGGTTCCGGCATTTTTTACACATTGTGTGTATTGAATATTACATATTTTATTTTTAAATAGCTCACAAATTATCACTCATCCATTTCTTTTGTGTTTCTTTTGTCTCTGTCACTCATTTTGCTCTCTTATATTTATGTATCAAAAGAATTTGAATGGAAAATTTCCTAAATTATATTCTTTACATCGTATCGCATACACAAAATGTATCAATTTGTATCACACTCAGAATACGTGTAAACAAATTACAAGCTATAAATATATGAATATGGGATGAAAAATACTTACAAAAATAGATAGTAACGACTCTCTACTCTCTAGACGTATTCAAAGTATATGCCTGATACTTTTGTATATTGTGAACATAAAAATATTAAACAATTGAAGGTTTTAGAGTAGTTTGTAAAGTTTGTAAATGGAAACACATGTACAATGTACACATTAGACATTAGACATACACAAAAGTTCGACATGATACAAAATACAAAAGTTATATAATTATTTTGAGTTTTAACATTATTAGTTATTAGAAATTATAAGCAGTAAACAATACTTATACATATGCATCGTATGTATGTATAATTAGTTTATGGCTTCATTCGTAATTTGTACCACCAACTATCACTTTGCCTTTCTTGTTGCTAGTTCGTACCTACTTGCACACAATATTTATACAAAATACAAAATAGAAGCAAAATAGAGTGATTCCATTTTATTTTATTCTCCTCTTAGAATTATGCATACAGTAATTAAGGCAGTTTAAAGTACAGGCATTATTACATTTATTATGTCTCAAGTACAATTACACCCTAGAAAAACACCAATAGTTAATGGTATAATAATACATTCTCTTGTATGTACGATGCACATTGTACAATGTACATGGCTACTTATCGTTTAACACCTTGAATTGACGTTTGTTTGGAACATTAGTCGCTTTATAACCTAAATTTTATGTGTGTGTACAACTTTAAATGTAAAATATAAAATGAAACAACAAAACAACAAACTCGAGACTCAAGACTCAAAAGTCAACAGTTTACTGTAAAGAGTTTAAATTGAGGCTTGAAAACTTAACTTGAGATTTTCCCGAACTAATTCAAATATCAATTTAAGAAGCAGACACTTTTAAAAAGACAAAAATCCTTTATCATCACATTGCCTATTCTGTATGTAGTATTTTTTATTCATTTTCATGTTTCTCATTTCTCATGTTAAATCTTTTTAAATTTAGTAAATGCAACTCAACTGCACCTTTACTGTTACAAGTTGGAGCAAATCAAGGTAAAAAAGAGTTAAAATGATGTCATTATGTCATGCATTCTTTTTTTGTCTCTGTTTAAATTCATGGGGGATGCTTCATCATAGAGTGTAATGTGTAATGTAACTAAAAGTATAATGCACCATGCGCTTTGCAGGTAAAAATCCCACACTGAGGTAAAATACTTATATAGACATGAAATTATCTGTACATTGTACATGTGCTTATATAGCTGCAAATGTGTTTAACTGTTCAAAGACATAGATAGTATAAAAAAACCCTTTGGTTTTGATATGGTTTTGGTTTTGAAAGTGAATGTTCACTGCCCAAATCACTATCTACTATCTACAAATTCAAGCATCTAGCATCTTGAGCTTCTATAGTCTTCAAACGTTTTTTGTCTTCATTATTGCATTATGTAATACAGGTACACGAAGTGATTGAGTAATTCATTCATTCATTCTTTTTTTGCAACCCATACAGTTATCTTCTCATGTTTTGCCTCAAGTGAAATGAAGATGAAATAGGACTACAAGAACAAGAAAAAAGCTCCCATATCTATCTTAATTCTCAATAAAATAATTGTTAACCGTTAACACAGGCAGCGCAATGAAGCTGAGTTCTAATTTAGAATTGCTGTGGAAAACGCAGAGTTTTTTCTTATTGACTAAGCATTTGTTTACATCCACTCACGTTTTTCTCAAGCACCGATCCATGGTAATTATGGTGATGAAAATTGAGGAAAAGTGTGATTAATCTCTGTGTAAATCATGCTATTTTTGTGCATTGAGGAATGAGCACATTATTGTATAATTAAATATTATTCCTGTGTGTTGTGCACTGTGCACCAATCACATCCAATGGCTGATTCTCTGATTCATCAATTTCCAAAGTAACCACAATTATAATTTCCTCAATTTCTATTTTAGGAGTTTAATGGAGGACTCAAGACTCAATAAAAGTTTAATTCAGGTACTAAATTTTAAATCTCAATTTTAAACACCCTCTTCCCTGTCTTTTGTTGACGTGGCTTTAATTGTCACCAGTTTCTTCGAGCACTGAATCTATTCTATTGAATATAAAAGTCAAATGAGGAGCTTGTAGTCTACAGTACATGCATGTAAATTATAAAATGATAATATATGATTCTTTGCAATATTAAATACAAGAAAAGGGAAGTAGAAAAAAGAATTTTATAGCATGGAAAGAAATCATAAAGAACAAATAATAAGGAAAGGATTTCTTCATGTATGACCAGAAACCAGAAAAACAAATCGTACATGGTAATTCAAGTGGAACTACTGACATCATTATATAGTTTTGTTGTATTTTTTTTTTGATTTTCTTAAAGAAAATTATCTTGTTATAGACAAGCTTTGTATTTTATATTTCATATTGTTCGAAAGTATTTCGTATATTACAGTCAGTAATCAGTAATCAGTATACAGCATATAAGTATATTATGTATGTGTGTGACTTATACAGATATTGTACTTGGCTCTGAGAAAAAAAAAATATATATGTATATGTATAAAATACATTTAAAATGGATTGCCTTTTGCCTTTTTTTGTATAAGTATTTTTGATGTTTGTGTAATCATCATCATTATCATAATCATGGTATAAGTATTATAGGGTATAATATAGTATATGCATAATATTTTAAATTGTACAGATAATATATATTTTTTAGTCATATAAAAATAAAATATGTATTTATAATAATTATTATTATTACAATAACAGACACAAGCATTACAACTTACAACAACAGGAAAACAAAAAGTATGGATGAATACTCGGGAATTGCGTTTTGATTTTTGACAGTATAAAAGTAATCTGTAGGTATTTCTTATTTCTTAATGATTTTCCATTTGCCGGATCCAATCTCGGACTTTTTCCAGTTTCAACTTAAACTCTGCATTAAATATTATTCCAGTATCCAGTATTATTTACATTTTACATATAACATTAAGTTGCTTTTAGGTATAAAAAGGCTTTGTTTTTCCTGACAAAAGACATGAAGGCAATTATTAGTCTTGAGTGGGTAAAAAAAGTTATGTTTCTCACATTCCCCATTTCTCGTATACTCAATATACTCAATACTCCATACTCATACTCCTATAAACTATAACTATGTACATGTACATGCATAATAATATTATGTACAACATTCTTATATAATCATATTTAATATTTATAATAATAGTAATAATCACAACAACAATAATAACATGAAAAACACGATGAATGATGAATGATGTATACGAGAAATTGAGTGGCGTGGGCGGAATTACTATTTGTTTTCATCCTTTTCATTCCAGTATTTTATAGAATATATCTGTAGAATAGAAAATTGTAAAATGGAAAAAATAATTTACTACAAATTACAAATGTATAAACCATAAATGTCCTTGAATTTGTCTAATGTCTCTCACTCTCTCTTTCTCTCCCTTTTCTATTTTCTTTATGATGTGTAAATAGTAAATATCATAACTTAGGATTAGTAAATAGACTTAATAGTAATAATAAAATAAGTGTTGTAATGCATTATGTAATATTTATACACTTGTACTAGTACTAGTGACTATGATCATGATGTGAATGGTCATCTTCCTCGTGATTGTGGTATCCTGGATGTGAATGAGAGTGGTCATGATCTTCGTGACCATCTAGTATACTCGATGTATTATTTGAACCTTGGAGCTGTAGGCTTGGCCCATGACTATGTCCCCCGTGAGTGTGTCCACCTGAATTTAGATAAAAATATCACGAATTAAAATTAGCTTAATATTGGATACATAATTCTTGAACTATCTATTTCAAATGAACTGTCGTATCTACATTTCGACATTCAAAAGTTGAACATATTGTGGTAATCTAAAAAGCTTTTGCATGCTAATTTTTTGCCAAAATCGACTCAGGACACTAATCACAAAATTGTGAACTTTAACGCGACTTTCAATATTGAATATTGAATTAAATATCAACCTTCTATAAAATCCGTATCCGGTGGTGTCATGTGGTGAGTCAGGATCTTAAGAGAA
>JABASP010002134.1:0-22456 GCA_019776565.1 Sminthurinus signatus | reverse complement strand
GCTTTTCAGAAATATGGGAGATGAGTTGAATTTGTGTTAGATATGGTGATGTCATTTTCACTTGACGGGGCCAATTTTGTACATTTTACATTCTTTGCGCTGGATCTTCTTGTGCTGTGTACTATTATCAGTATGAGATGTCAAGGGAAAGTGAGAACGAGATGAGCAAATAATAAAAATAATGATTATAATGAACATAATCATATTTGAGCTGCACTTAACTGTGAAGCTCTTAGCTTTGAAAGCGAACTGGTTCTAGTTCTGGTTGTAGTTGTAGTTTTAGCTCGAGTTCCAGTGCAAATGCGAATAAGTGGAGGTCTGAGAAGTCATATCAATATAATAGCCGTGATATTTTCCTCATTCTTTTTTCAAGTTCGTCTGTACAAGATTTCTTGCTTGATGCTCTCTCAAAGTCTGCCTGTCTCTCTCTCTCTCTCTCTCTCTTTGGCCATCATTCTGAAGATAGTTGGGAAGATGTGACAAAAGTGTGAGAAGTTGTGAGTCCAAGCCATAGCCAAGGAAAAGCCAGAGTCAGAGTCTGAATTTTTCTTGAAGATTCCTCCTTCATGAGATTTGCTGTAAGATATGAGCCCGTAAATATTCCAATTTTGAGTGTGCCCTGTACACTGCACTCTGTACTCCGTACTTTGTACAGTTGAGTAAATCTACTACTTTAAGAAAAACATACCAACCCTCGTTTCTTTCCCTCTGAATCCAGGCTGACTTTTCAACTTTACTTTCTCCGATTCCAATGCAATGCTTTCTCCCTCTTTCCAGAATCTTTCTCTGTTCCGCGTGTGTATTATTATACTTATATGGAATGGACAACTTGTGCCTTGTGCCGTTTGCCTTTAAGCTAAGGCCATTGGCTTCGGCTTCGGCTTTCTCCCCCCTTTACTTCACAAGTTGAACATGAACATTGAACATGTGGTCATAAAAAGAATTTCTCGAGTTTCCAGCCATGTCTAGTTGCATTGTAGAGTGTACAGTGTACAGTGTGCAGTGGTGACTTCCTTACTCCAGACTGCTCGCGTGCAGTGTGCATGTTGAGTCCAAATGGTTAAAAGATGAAAAAGCTTGTCGATAAAGATTTCCCCGTTTTTTCCTTCCTTTATGCTCTCTCCTTCTCTCTCTCTCTCTCGTTTTCTATTTCCCTATTTTTCTTCTCATATCGTATGATGAATTTAATTCTTTCGTGGCCTCTGTCAATGATTTATCGTGCATAATTTTCAATGTCGTTTCATTTCTAATTCAATCCGTATGTTTTAACAATATGTACGTTTACTTTAAGTAAATCTGAATGTATTATGGATTTGGTGTTCACTGCGTGAATCCGAGCATGCACTAGTGCTAACACAGTATAGCTGATTTTAGTAGTGGTTTGGTTGCAAATGATGATACAATTTCCGTCATGCTTTTCCTAGTATTTTTGACGGTTGACTACCTCAAAAATGTCAAGTATAGCTCGTATCTCGTATCAAAGTCAAAGTCAAAACTTTTCACATTTCGTCAGTCAAAACCCAAAACTTCCGTCATTCTTTTGTTTTGAACTTGAGAAGCCGACAACCGACAGTAATAAGAGTAAAAGTAATCAGAGGTAGAAGTGGGAAGGCGGAGAAAGTCAAAAATTACAAGGAAAGCTTCACATTCCTCCTCGTCAACACATCATCATAATCATAATAATAATCCCAAGTTTTTTTCACCCTTTTTTCAAAGGCAAAGAAAAGTTTGATATTCAAATAGCTGATAGCTGAACAGTCAAATAGTCGACTGTCGATTCGATTCGATTCACCTTTTGATTTCTCGGTCTAATGATTACACAGCACCGTCTCCACAAAATATCTATAATCTATATGCATGATATCAATATCACTGAGTCCTTTGTACTTTTAAAGCGTAGGAGTTGGAGCATTTGAATTTGAATGATTATAGAGTAGGAAATATATTATTTTCAAGTTTCTCGATCCAAATCCAAATTCAGATCCAGTCGTCATAGATTATGAACACAGGTGAAAGGGAATCGATACTCGATTCATCTATATGTACTATATGTACGTATGTGTATGTGATTAGATGATTATTATCAAGAATCAAGAGTCAAGTCAGAACCAGCCAGGTGTTTTGATGTATAACTCTCTCACTCTCAATTCTCAGCTCATTTCAAAATCCCCATTGAATACCACCTCCCTTTCTTTACTTTCTCTCACTCTCACTCTCTCTCTCTCTTTCTGTAGTATTATTACCCGGGATTCGATGGAAGGAAAGTTTCCACTACCCACATTCATTATACATTTTACATTTTACACGATATCTATAGACACAACATGTAACATATTCAAAGTTTCTATCCGGTGGTTCCGGTAATAATAACAGAGTCACATGGAAATCCACATCCACATCAACATCCACCTTTACGCTCACACTCACACTCACACAAACAAATGTACACCATCGAGTTAGTAGAAAATAGAAAGTGCTCAGTGCTCACCTTCCCTTCGTCGCTTTTGTCCTCTTATTCCAAATTCCGAATTCTGAATCCCATGTAGAATTTATGTACATGGGCTCAGAGAGGAAGCTCGAGAAGAGAAAGTTCCCCCATCCTGTAATTTAATGAGGCAGAACGGAGGTAACTTTAATGGAAATTGATGAGGAGTGAGAGAAACTAATACAATAGAAAAGTGTGTACTATAAATGTCGTAGCTATTTCGTGCTGAAACACTAGGATTCTACGACTTGTTTACATATTCTGTATTCCGTATTCCGTATTTCGTGAAATATGGAAGAATGGAAGTATGGAAATATCACGCTTGACGCTGTTTCTGTAAAAGTGTAGGAAGTAAGTTGTTGGTTGTAGATTGTTGGTTGTAGGTAGATGAAAGGAACAAATAATTTCCCTCTTGTCATTTGTCCAATATAAAACACATTTGCGCCTCGATTTGGATTTGGCTTTGGATTTGGAAAGCAACCTGGAAAATTACTCGTATCCAATCAAATCAAACACAAATAACAAATAACACGTATCCTGTGGCTTTACATTTTTACCATGAACATTTACACAAAAAATCCACCCTTTTGAAACCTAATGGATTTTTTTTTGAAATAATTTGAATACAAATATCATAAAGTACAGATAAAGATGGAAGAATCTTTAAAAGTTATTAAAGTATTTTTAAATACTGATATGAAATTGATATTATGAATATGCTCGACAAATGATGAATGGAAAATACAATACAAAGCATTTGAAAAGTAATACTTATTTTGATGAGATTGATTTTACGACAGGAGTTGTTTTTCCTCAGTCAGAATATTTCAGTATTTCAATATTTCTGTGTTCAGTGCGCTTTCATCAAGTTTGTTACGAGGAAAAATTGTATTTTGTCAGTGGGGGGTTAGTCAACCAAACAGCCCAACGATCCAAACAGCCAACGAGTCAGTCAGTGGGTTCTCTTTTACCTTCCTCGCCAGTCAAGTTCACTAGCTTGAAGCTTGCAACTTGCAACATGAGTTTATTTGGACAAGGGGAGGGGAGAATTGGAGAACAGGGAAGAAACCCTGCAAATGACATGGTTATTTTCAATGTTTTACAGTCAACATTCATGATCACGATAACTATTAGATTGCCATTTCCACAGCATTGCAGCATTGCTATTTTCACTTTGACATCTTGTACTCCTGCTTCCACGTCCTCCCGTCTTCTGCAATTTTTGACAAAATAATGACGTGGCATAATAGTTGTTCTTTTCATTTATTTTGTCATTTTCTCCCTCCTATTTCTCGATACTCCATACTCGATCCTCTTTTCTCTGCTGTCATCAAAAGTTGTTTACTTGTTGCAACCTCGTCGTAATTTTCATGATGACTTTGGACTTTAGTTTGTGAATAATTTACAGTTGTTTCTCAGAAACCATCTTACACAGCGTAATATTATGTAAATTACATGAACGTTGTAAATTGTGGATTCTACAATGTACACTGTACACTGTACATGCTCTGTATTTCGTATGCTGTAAAGGAAACAATATTTCTTACGCTTGAGCCAAAAGCTGTTCACGAAGGCGAACAACATTGTTTTTTTCTAGTGAAATATGAATGTTCAATTTGACAGCCTCATCATGGAGAATGGAGATTCTGTCATGCTGTGCAATGTTATCATTATTTCATTTTATATTGTATTATCATATCAGAGAAAGGAAACGCACTTTCAGGCAAACTGAAGCTAAGGAAAGATACCAACTGTCGGCGTATCTATCTACTATCTACAATCTACGATCCATACACATAAAATCTGAGATGAAAAACTTGATGGGAAATATCGAATACTGGACAACGGACAAAGGACATTGGAAAATGTGACGTTTGGTAAAGTACGTCGAATGTCGGACGTCGGATGTCGCATGTCGAATGTGGGTTCGGAGCGGAAAGTGTGTGAAGCACTTGTGGAAGTTGATAGCTGTGTTTCAGTTGTAGTGGATGGGCAAAAAGTCAAAAAGACTTGAAGTCAGAGTCAGAGAAAGTCCTTTCCGCTTTCTCCAGCTTCTTGATAGATATTTACTTTCCAAACGTAGCAACGCAGATTCAGCATCTATACATTGTACAGGGTACAGTGTACATTTTAGATAGTTTTTTTCCTAGGAAGCAGCCTGCTTCTTTTATCTATGTAGTATCTAGTACTACTGGTTTGGAAAGTCAAAGGGGGAAGCGACTGACTTTTTCCTGATCTTGAATCTATCTATCGCCTTCCTTAGTTTTCTCTCTCCTTTCATCCTGCAAGTGTGTGTGTGTTTGTGTATGTGTAATGTGTTGGCCTCCTGCTAAGAGACTTCATCGTTAAAGTCCAATATTCTTGCACATTTCTGAAGCATTTGTGTCGAGACTGTAGACTGTAGACACGAGACTTGAGACTTGAGGCTGGAGACCGCCAGACGCTCAAACTTTCTTTCCTCCTCGTTTCTTTGTAGTATTTGGCTTTCTTTTCATTTTCCTTTGCGTTTTCGTTTCATGTTCAGTTGGATGTGTAGTTGTGGTCGTGTGGAGCCCATAAGTTTGTATTCTTGGTATTAGTCCACTGCTCTATTACAATAAAAGTAGCCAGAGTATCAATATAAAAAAGTACATATGCCATAACATTTTCCATTTTATAACTACAAACTTATGAGACGACCGGACCAAGCAAAACCAAAACCAAACCAAAGAAAACGAAGAACGAGGAAACATTTAAGCTCCTTCTTTTTTCTTGCGGATTTTCATGTGAAACTCTCTTTTACACAGACCAAATGTAGCTGAACGTGGCTGTAAGAGAATTTAGAGCAAAATGAGTTGTTATTGAGTTGGTTATTTATTTTTTCAAGGTAAGCTTGTCTAATGTCTAATGTCTGCAGAGTAAAATGTACAATGAACAAAGTACAAGGACTGTTCCACAAAAACTGCTCTATTAGAAACAGGGATTAGAAAGTTATACTCCAAAATTCCAAAACTCCAGGAAGAGAAAAGGAAGAAACGGGAGTAGCTCATGTTATTAGTTGTAGTTTTAATATATAGGTATAATTTGTGTCGGTGGGTGGTTCATTCTTTGGTTTGTATGTTTGTGTGTGGTTCTTATCGCGTGCTTTGTACCCTCTTTCTGGCTCTTGTCCTCTCTATTTTAGTAGTAGTTTTTGCAGCATAATTTTTTCATACATCATACAATATGCAGTATACAGTTTGTCATGGAAAAAATAAGCTTTTCTTTCTTTTATGTGCAAAAATGACTTTGATTAACTTACGTTGGACAAAGTGATAAGAGGAAATAAAATCGTGAGTGAAGAAATTACCGAGTTGACGGATCGTGCAAAGTTGTAGTGGGTACATGTATGTTTTACTTTATGTTATGCTGAGTCGTGTGACGGTGTGAGGATTTTTCTGTCCCTGTTGCAGATCAAACTAACTAAACTGTGAGTACATAGAAGTATGTGTGTGAGTGTTTCTGTGAGTGTCCAAGTCTCTTGTTTTTATTGACCACGTAACGTGAAAAAATGTCATTCCATTTCACTTTTCACTCTTCATCTAAAGAAGCAAAAGCAGAAGTGGAATGTGCTTGACTTTTGTTCCTCTCAGTTGTACAATGTACAATGTACATTTTACATGTATGGGAATGAACGTGGGCTTTGAGTAACTTTGAGTTTTTAACTCTGGAAGGCGTCTCGAGTCTCAAGTCTAGAATCGAAAATCTAGAATCTAGAATCTAGAAAAAAGCGACCCACGTCTGCAGTCTGCATTCTGAAGTCTGCAGAACGTACAAAGTTGTAAATCTTATTTTCTCCAATCGTCAATCCAACAATCCAAACTAACATTTACTTGCACAACTTTCTCTATTTTTTCTTCCTTTTCTTTCCTCTGGTGACGCTTCCTTTTCTCTGACTTGACTTGACTTGAGCTGCGTTCAGTTCAGTTCAGTTCAGTTGAGTGCAGCTTTTGCTCCTTCTTTTTTCCCTTCATTCCTTTTCGGTTCATTTGAAATCCATGTTTTTGACAAGCTATTTTTTTTACCTCTAAATTACTTGTTAAGACATCATGCCTCACGTTACTCTCCCATTTTTGGTCGTAACAAGCCCAACTTGCCATTTATTATTAGTTTTTTTCTGTGCCTTTCCCCTCCGTACTGTCTTACATCTTTGCAATGTGCCATGTGAAAACAAAGTCTAAACCTCAACTTGAACCGTATTGAAAAACAACCACTAATTCAGAGTTGAGACTTGAGACTTTTCTGTACCAGAAGCTATAACAATTATCATCATCATCACCATTTGTTGCAAATGTACATTTTTTTAATATATACATGTACATTGTACATTGTACATGTACTAAGAATTTCTTTTTTATCATTTTGATGTAGACTTGAGCCTAATGGACCTGTTTTAATAAATGGCAAGTGTTCAAATACAAAAATACCAAAATACAAAATACATATAGAATTTAGAATGTAGTAAAAAACACAAAGAGTAAATAGTAAACAGTGCATTCAAGTACCAATGAAAAAATCCACAACATTTCATGCTAGTTTATTTCATGTTTGTGATAAGTATTATACATTTGTATAAATTCAAAAGTATTTGAGATTCGGAATGCTCAATTCAGAAAGCTGAATTGTGAATTGTGAACCTGATTTGAACTTCCAAGGCGGAATGCACAAGGCAAAAGGCACGAGGCAAAAAGCCGAACATTTTTTATGACCTCATGAGTCATTTTCCTCATAATTTATGGAGTGCATTAGTCTTAAAACTTGGAATATACAGATATTTCCATTCCGTTTCTACTTTCTACTGTGTTGTTTCCTTGTTTCGGTTCGATTTGTGGTTGTTTATGTCAACCTTTATGTATGTATAGATGTATGTGTATTATTTGAAAAATGTATGTTTGTCCTCCTACAACTTGTGAACTAGAGTTCTCACTGCCTATTTTTTTGTGTGTAATGCTAATGTGTAATTACAGTTATTTATATCTCAAAACCTCAAGACTCAAGACTCTAGAATCTAGACTCAAGACGTTTTTTGTACAGTACTTATTCACTCACTCGCTTGCTTTAAATATCCGCTGTATCATTATACAGTCATTACGCACTACAGTCTATACATTCCACAGTCTACAGTCAGTTTGTCTTACGAACCAGTCTCAGTTTATCTACTCGTCACGAACGGTCGTCTAAATGCTCATAAAAATTGCATGGGCGAATTCGTTTTTCATGTACACATGAAAGGCCAACTTTCTTTCTCTGTTTTTCTCTTTTTTTTGGTTCTTTGGTTCTTTAGTTCTGGGATCGTTAGTATTTTTTATGCGTGTTTTGACATAAACGGTGGTCGCTTTGATAAATATGTATAAATAAATAAATGACTAAGAGGACTGTGAAATCCAACTCCAAATCCGAATCCAGTTGAAGAATGTACAACGTACAATGTATGTAGATATTAAATGTAGATTGCCTAATAAGTTTCTATTTTATTTTTCTGGCCCGTCCTCTTTTCTTCTTCTTCTTCTTCTTCTTCTTCTTCTTGTTCAAAGTTTCAACTCCTCAAACTTTAAGTCCAAGTTTACAGTGGGAGAAAGTAGAGAAAGTAGAAAGTAGAAACGAGACCTACTCTGGAAAACAATGTTCACATTTTATAACTTGGCGTACGAGTACGATAGAAATGGTTGGAAAATGGAACACGCATATTTATCTATTCAAGCATTTCTCCAATTTATCTACTCTGTTTTTATAGTCATGTTTGCATGACTTTGTCCACGTACGGAATGTACAGAATAAACTGAAACTGGAACTGGTACGCTGGAACTGCACTGGCATTGGAATTGGAGCTGAAAACAAGAAAAAAAACAACATGCTTGATGTTCTTGAAAGGGAAAAAAAGTTGCCTGGAGCCGCCTGGAGCAAGAGTGACAGAAAATGGATATAAATTGCATGTTGAGTGTGTTGTCATGGAAAGTGAGGAAACTCTAGAACTCTAGAAGTCTACAACTCTCCAACTCTAAACTCCACAACTTCAGACTCCAGACCTCTAGAATTCTAGAACTCTAGCACACTAGAACTCTACAAGGCTGAAAAAGGAGGAGGACGAGATAATCTCCATTTCATGAGGAAGAGGGTGAAAGTGAGAGTAAAAGTGAGTGAAAGTACTTATGCAGGAAAGGGATAGAAAGAGACCCCGAGTTTACATGTAAAGTCTGAGTCTGAGCTGGGGTTTAGACTTTAGACAAGAGATTCTTGTTGTCACTGTCATTGTCACTGCTTTTCCACAGATATCTCAAGTTCATGCCTCCTCAATCCAAAAGCAATAGGTAAAAGGCAGTTTGTCCAACTATTTAGCTTTTTGGAAGTTGGGTGTTTGGGTGTTTGGTTGTTTGTAAATTTGAGGGTGATCGTTTAGCTTATAGCTTGTAGTTTTGTCCTTGTAAATGCAAGTGTTGGGTGTTTCGAGGATTGAGAATTGTGAATGGAGAGTAGGTAAAAAGTTCTTTTTTTTCCTCGTTCACTCCCTCTTGTCTCAATTGCTGTTGGTCTGTTTACTATTTGGGTGTCAGACCTTTTTGGCCAATCCAATCCCATCTATTCACTTTCACTATGCATTAATACACTTTATGTGTAAATATATGCAATCTTATAGACATGTATGCTTCAGTTTGCTGTGTATTTTGTACACTGTGTACACACTAGACTTGTCAACTCAATTGAATTCCGCTTGACATTTTGAATTGGATTCCATTCAGGGGATGATTGAATAGAACATTTATCATTTATTAAATTCAGGTTTTATATTTTACGCTCCACGTCCTCCTTTCCCTCCTCTTCGTCATCGTCATCGTCTTTTCATGCCTACTGAATACATTTGTATTTTGTACAGTATACAATATTTTATTAAGGCGCTTGTCCTCTTCTTCTTCCTCCTCTTAGTTTTCCATTTCTTTCACCATAAACCGCACACTCAATTCCTAATACTGAATACTGAATCTCTAAAATAACGACTTTACTCAATACTCAATACAATTACCTTTATGGAAAATGGAAACATTTATGCGTGTGATGCCGACTTAATTTGAAATTCAGTATAAAAATACAGTACACTGTACAATTGAGATAAAGCGAAGGAAAGTCGCCAACGACAGTTTATTCTTTTTCCCCATTTCTTTTTGAAGAATCTCCAAACTTTTTTGACTTTGTTTGTAGATTGTAGATGGGCTTTTAGATGATGATGATGGAAAGTTGTTAATGGTTGTTTGATTTCAGAATCGAGAATTCAGAATCCAGAATGCCGATTAATTTATGAACTTTGAACAAATAAAAAGAGCAAGTTTATTAGAATACTTTATTACTGCTTTTACTCTGAGTTTGAAAAGGATGCAATTATAAATTTTTCATAGGACGCAAGTAAACGGAAAGGAGAAGAGCCAAGTTTGTAAATTAAACAAAAGCAAGGGAAAAAACTACAAGAAATACAGGAACAGAGAATAAAAAGAATTGAAAAAAGATAGAAGAAGAGAAAAAATAGTAATGGCAATTTGATTCCATTAGTAAATTTGACAAAGCAAAGAGAGAAGCCCAAAAAGTTCCCTTATTATTTCAACGTTTCAACAGTATAAGGACTTTAATGAGACCAACTTTACCTGAAACCTGAAAACAGAAAAACAGAACAGAGAACAGAAAACAGGGGAAAAGAGTTTTTCAACTCTTTCTGTTTCTTTTTCTCCTGTTTCTCTTGAGTTTCATTGCTCAACCCCTTTTAGAAAATTTCCTTTCCATTTTCCGCAGCATTCTAAACAACAAGCCTGTACAAATAATAAAGCATACTTATGTACAGATACCAATGTAAATGTATGTGTAGAAAAGATACAAAATAGAAACCCATTTCACATTTCACAAAGGCAAAGGAGAAATCGTACGAGTGAGCAAACACAAAGTTTTTACAGCTGGGCGCGGACGACGACAGTCCCAACTCTGAGACTCCAAGCCTTGCCTGTCTTAAAAGCCTGCAGCAGAAACAACATGTAACAGCTTTCCCTGTTTAAGCTCCGATGATTTTCCTCTCTCTTTTCTTTTCTTTGCTTTTCCTTATTATTTCGTTAGGTTATCTCCGTTTCCAAGTTCCAAGTTTAACCTGAAGAAAAAGGAGAAATCCAGAATCCAGAAGTATCTATAATACATGTAGTTTATAATCTAAACTTTGGGAAGGTTTGAAACAAAATTTTTAATTTTCTTTGTACAAAAGTACAATTCGTTTCCCCAAAAATATTAAGAGGTATTTTTAAATCTGAATTTTCTATCCATTCAATTTTAAGTTCATGAAAGTTCAAAAATTTTGAGATTTGAGCTTTGAGCTTTAATCTTTAAAGGGTGACAAATGTGAACTTGTACAATGTACAATGTATATTTGTAGTATAAAAAAATCCAACTTTGAATTTTTGAATTTGAATGTGTTTTAAATCCCATACTTTTAGCAGCTGAATACTGAATACAGGATAAACTGCATGGGGAAAAGTGATGTTGAGTTTTGGATGTGCGATGTGCGTATGCATAAATATAAAATAATCTTGTCATTTATGCGAAAGCATTTCATTCCTTACGCATCGTCAAATTGTCGCGCTCTCGTGTAGTCTAGTGTACAGAGCACAGAACACAGACACAGAATGAACGAGTGAGTGAGTGAGTGACAGGAAGAAAAGCAAAGGAAAAACAGTCAGTGTCGCTCGCCTCTGACTGTGACTGTATTAAACAGAGAAAGCTAAATTTTGTGTATCGTGCTCAAACTCTGAATGTTAAATAAATCAGTCTGTGAAAAGCGAGGAAGCACGAACACGAACCTTTCACCTCCCTCAGCTACACAAATCCAGTATATCTACAATCTAGAATCTACAAATGTACATTATTTTATTATAATATTGCTCATCCATCCACAATTCACAGTGATACGACATACGACGTCTCGCATCTCCAGTCTTCATTCTTTTGTAGTTTTGTATCTAATATGCAAAATGTTTCACTGCTTTCCCTCACATTTTCCACTATATTTTCCTTCATTCTCACCATTCTGACATCCGACGTGTAGTCAAATTTGAACACCGAGTACGAGATCAAATCAGTTTGATATCTGATATTTGATACGGAAAAAAGGATTTGGGTTTAGATTGAAAATTCAAAAAAGAAAAAGAACCCGAGCAAATCCAAGAGTTTTCATTTCTAGATGCAGTCTGCAATTTCATATAATTCCGAGATGTTTTTTGAATTTTTGCTGTTGAGTTAGCAACGATTAATAAATTCACATATAAAAATACTACAGAACCTCAAAATTTTATGCGTTCATTTTTAAATGCAGATACTTTTGAATTACAAAGAAAGCCTTTTTAAAAAGGTGAGAGCAGCTTCTTTTGCTTCTCTGTTGGAGAAATCAAAGGTCCTTTCTATCATACAAAAAGATGTTTCTTTCAAAATCTTTCTGAAATCCTAATGTCCACACTTGAAACACAAGACACGAGTAAAACATATTTTCCAAGCTTGGATTTTGTATTGTCACTGTCACCGTTCCTCGTTTTGCCTTGTCACTTTCTTTCTTTCTCCATCTCATATGTACTACTCATATTAAATACCTACGTTCTTCTACAGACCTTTTACATGCTGTAGGACACACACTGCACATTGTACGCTTTAGAATAAAAAGGATAATGACCCGAATCTCCAATCCCACAAGCTTAGAAACTACATTGCACAGATCTACTCGGAAGGAATGTAGGCAGTAGATTTTCTGCTTAGCCTACTTATGGTCGAGGAAGCCGTCGGAATTTTTGACATCACATTCCTTTATTTGTTCTCCAGTCTTTTTCCTCTCATGTCTTATGTTCTTGTTCTTATTCGTGTCCTTCCATTTTTGCTAAGAAGAATAAAAAAGTTCAAGAGTAAGAACCTGGAAGCTGGAACGGAGATCGTGGTCGGTAGCCACAAAATAGCCACAGTTCACTTTAAGCATGCAAGTTAAAGAGAGCAAACAGAAGCAAGTGTGGTTGTATATTTTAAACGTCAGAGTGTCAGAGTCCAAGTCGAAGTCGCAGTCGTAGTCGGACTCGGAGTTGGAGTTGAAGTGAGGGCATGTATGTAATTCCAAGTGAAGGTATTTATTGTACCGACATGGGAATTTCTGGATTCTGGATGAATTCAGTATCTGTATTTGGTTTTGGTTTTGAGCTTTGAGCTTTGGCTTTAAGATACTTGGTATTTCTCAGAGACAAAACCCTGTGCCCGAAGCAGAACCAAAACCAGGACCAGAGTCCACGGAAAAGAAGAAGAGAGAAAGTGGCGAGGGGTTTAACACAGTCTGTTCTGTAGTAGTTATGCAGTGTGTTGTATGTTGTATGTAGATAGGTGAAGACAGGAAACATTCATTGCGAAAATCGAGCATGGTCAGGAATAAATTGAGGGAGTGTTAAACTGGCAGAAAATATTTTCCCAATTGATATTCAGGGCAAGCAGAGGAAGCAGAGAGTGAATAGGAAGATGTTTTTGGATAGTGCAGTTCAGCAGCATCAGTCTAGTGTCTACTGTATTCTGTCTTGCAACCAGCAACTAGAATCACACCACTGAGCATTGAGCATTGAGCATTGCGTTTAGTGAGTGGTGGTGGTGGTTACTCGTTACATTCAAGATTCAAGTTACGACTGCTACTGCCTGTTCCTTGTTCACTGTTCAATTCCGTTTGCTTTTGGTTTTTGGTTTTTCCTTCAGCTCTTACCTCCAGCTCCAGCTCCAGCTTTACTCATAGTTACAAAGATGATCATGACTCGGACGCTTTGAGTCAGAGTCAGCCTTAGATAGAATAGGAAATGGAACTGCACTGCATTTTCCTAGATACACAGGTGCTCTCTCTTTTCGCTTTTCCCTTTTCTCTTTTCCAGATAGTCAAAGGATGATAGAACTGAAAAGGATTGGTTCTCTTATCTCCATTTTCTCTTTTCTCATCTATAAGGAAAGAGTAAGTAAATATTATGTGCAATGTGCACGCATAACAGCTGTACAGCTTAAATGCTGAAAAAACCCAAATCCACAAACCAATCTTATTATCTTTATATGAAGCCTCTTCCTAAGTTACCTTTAACTAGATATATCTATTTACTCTGGATTCTGGGTGTGTACTTGTTTTTCTGCACATAAAATAGAAGCATTTACTTTGGCTGATCATAAGTGAGAAAAGGAGAGAAAAGCATCGCCTTCTTCTTGAGCTTGAGTTGTTCAAGTGTCTTGTGATCTTGTGATCTGATGAAACGTGTAGTAGTGTAGTACAGGCAGGGTGTTGAGTGTTATGAGAGACAGAGAGAGAACGACCTTTGCTGTCTCACAATTTCCCTGGACCTAGATCTTTGTACGTTGTAAGTTGTACGTCTTTTTTCTTTCTTTTGCTTTTCCTTTGCTATCCTCATCATGGTCGTGGGTCGTTGAAAAGGAGAATGGAGAATGGAGAAAGTTGATAGAAAAAGGACACTGGTTGGTTTTGGTTTTGGGTTTGGTAAGGTTAAGGAGTTGAGGATCGTGTGGACAGAAGACTGAAGGTGGAGAGAGAGAGACAGAGAGACAGTTGAATAGCACAGATATATTTGGGAAAACTCTTTTCTCAATTATCAGTCGAGTACTTTTAACTCAAGTGCACGTGAGGGAAAAGAGGATTCTATTTGCCCTAAATTGCTCTCACTTTCTCTGCTAGTTCTGTGACTCTCATTTTCTCTCTGCCTTTCTTCCGTTTTCAATGTCTCCAGTTTGTCTATTTCTTCTTCTTCTTCTTCCATTTCTCCAACGAGTTTATATCATATGTACAGTGTACACTTGAAAGGAGGAAGGATCTTTTTAAGGAGAAAGGTAAAGGCAACTTGAGGCTTGGGGAAATGGAATTCTAATTCTAATTTAAATTTCTCACTCCTATTTTCCCTCTTTGGATGGGATTGGTTTGGTTTGGTTTGTTTGAGATTCTTATAACTGGATACTAGATACTGGATACTAGAAGGTTTGTGCAAAAGTACAAAAGTACAAATCCATATACGAGAAAGAGAACGAGCACAAGGAATGAGGAATGATAGAATAAAGTACACCGACCTTTTTCACGCAATTTGCTCCTCGAAAAAAGACGAATGGCCTTTCTTTCTTTTCTTTCCTTCTCCGTAGGCCATTTTTCTTCCAGTTCATTCACATCCGCATTTACATTCCCATGTACAACGTGCAAGGTACGAGGTAAAGTTACTGATACTCTACAATCTGCACTGCATATAGATGTAGATGAAAGGAAATATATAGAGAAAGTCCCAAATTCCCATTCCTTGTATTTGCATTTCATCCCAATTTTAATCAGGGTATAAAAGAGTAGGAAAAATTGGAATGATTTTTTTGCGAATCTCAGTTTCACACTCTTTTTCAGGATTATTATTATTAGTATTTTTCTTTAAAAATCAAAGTAGAAGGTTCTTTTTCTTTAGAATTTATATTTTTTCATTTTCCGATTTATTTGAAGTTTCGTACTCAATTTTTCAGGATTGTTAGTGATGAGGATTGGATTCGGATTGAAATGAGATTGGATTCAAATGAGTAGGGAGTTGTAACAGTTTATTTTTAATCTGTTTATTCAGATTAGAATTTTTTTTCATTCAAATTATATCTAGAATTTAGATATTTCCTTCATATTATACAGATATTCCACTTTTATGAAAAAAAGAGATGAAAATTAAGATTTAAGATTTATACCATGAATCAGTTCGTGCATGCATCTATGGATTATGGATACTTTAGTCTGTAGTGCCTACCCACTTTTCATTAATCTACAGTTTCTTGTGAGAAAAATGTGTATATTCTAGCTATCGTTTGTGCATTGAATCAAATATTAAATCCAAATCCGAATCTGAATTCAATTCCAATTCCAATTCAAATGGAAATAAAATTGGATGCAGTGGCTTGAATCGATACAGAAGGAAAGAAGAAGCAGGAGTGAAAGGAATTGAGAACGAAATGAAATGAAAGAAAGAAACAGTAGAGTATAAGAAACGAAATAGTAATAATAATAATGATAATAATTACAAGGAATATTTATTTATGATAGGCGAAGCATTGCACTCTGCTCACTTTTTCTTCCTCTTCCTCTTTTCTCTTCTCACTGACTTTCACAGGATTTATGTGCAATATGTATGTAAGTTAGAATTTAGAATTTACACACACATGTCCAACACCCATGTGTAGTGTGTGTAATATACGGTTTGTAATCGCGTGATAGATACCCGTTACCTCTATTTTTACGCACAACCAGCATACTATATCTAAAATGTACAGTGTACAGTGTACAGTGTGCCGAATTCGGAACCATCCCCTTTCACTTTCTCTTCAAGTTCTGCGTGAGCAAGAGAAAACACACGTGTGTGTAGTGCGTAGATTTTTATTTATAGGGATATTTTTATATTGACTCTACATTCTGCACTCTGCATTTCACCAGATGTAAATACGCTCATGTTTACGGTACACGGACAACAAAAAGGTCTACAAGAAATAAAGAAAGAAAGAAAGAAAGAAGGAATCCTTTCCTTTTTCTTTGACTGGCTATTCCTTATATTATACGTTATACTTTATACTTATCGAGCCGACATGGAAGACGGAAGATGGAAGAAACAAAAAGAAAGAAAGGACCAAAAGAGTTGGACTGAGCGGAGTCAGTCCGACTGGGTCTGCACGGTAATTCTCCTTCAATAACTAAATTCCAAATGAAAGGGAATAAAATGAAAATGAAAATGAAAATGAGGAGACTAAGAAAATGAAATGAGAAGAAAGAAAGAAAGAGAGAAAGAGAGAGAAAGGAAGTCATTTGAGGGAGGTCCAGCACCAAGCACGTGTACTCTATATTCTATATTCTGTATACTGTCTGCAACATTCCTCATAATAATATCAGAATCAGTATTCGTGATTAAATTCAACATCCATCCCCATGGGTTACTTATTTTCATACCCACTCTTTTCCCCTTTGTCTACTCCTCCTCCTCTTTTTCGAATTCTCTTTCTCATATTTATACGTACGCACAATGAATAATAGTTGAAGACTCTTATTTTATTTTAGTTCATCCAATTCAACAATCAAGGAGAAAAACTACATTAATTATTGATAATGAAATAAAAGAAAATTTTAACATGGTAACAACAAAAGTTTTATTAATAAGTAGAAAAACAAAAACTTTTAATAAGAGCTGTGAAAACTGAAAAGCTTCTTGAAGCTTTCATCCGATGTTTGATCTGACTTGTGTCAATTTTATTTTGGTTTTTGGTTAATGGGATAAACTAAAATTATTAAAAAATTCCCGTCTTGTTTTCTCCTTTCAAATCCAACAACCGAACACCGGAATCCGAACGCACTGTGTAGTTTGTAGGTGTGACAGTAGGCAGAGTACTTAAAACGTGATGTGTGATATGTGAAATGAAATATTTAATTTCACGTGGGAAAACAACGGGAGTCCACACTACACACACACGCGTGACAATTAAATCACAGTAGGATGTATAAAATCTCTACTTAATCTTATTATAATTCCTACTGTGTGTTGGCTGTTGGGCCTTCGGCATTTTGTGTACAAAACGCTTGTGTGTGTGTGTGTGTGTGTGTTTGTGTGTTTGTGAATATGAGTAGTTTTTTACTGTCTTTAAATTTAATTGTACACTCGGGGCGTGGAGGAATTAGGAAGGTGCCGTAAAATAACATTTGAACACCAACTGGAGTATTTTCAACAAAGGCCAAAGAACCTCGGCAATTATTAGCACTTTCTCCGTGTAGCATTTCCGTTTTTCGTAGCATTTGCATATTCGTGGACAATGTACAAAGTACATTGTACATTGTGCATGTGTAGTAAAGCCACTGTCTCTGTGACTGTGCCCAAATTCTGGGTTCTGCATTGGAATCTCAAATTCCAGACTTTGTCAACCTGAACATGAAAACATGCGTATAATATGCTGCAGCAATAATATTTTGCAATAAAGTAAAATCCTTGTTCTCCTCCTCTCCGCCGGTTTTTATGGCACTCTGTAAAAATAGTTACGCTAGTTCCATAGTTTCAACTTCTCAATCTGGACTGTGGAGTCTGGAGTCTAGAGTCTAGAGTCTAGAGTCTCGAGTCTCGAATGCATGGCGTAATAAAAGAAAAATTAAATTATAATTGTAAAACTTTTAAATCTGCTCCTTTAATTTCCGTCCTGGTTCCAGGATCCTGGTCAAATTCCACAAAGAATTGTTCATGTTATGCACGAGACACAATGCAGACTCATAAAATAAAACAAGATGCATGTTTTGTTTATTGTTCAACTTGCCAAGTTGCAATGTGGAGCTCAAGCTCAAAATAATTTGACTAGGATTTGGAATTTAGAATTATTATTGTTCTTCGTGCTCGAGTTTTGGATTTTGGATTTTGAATTGAGGACCGGAGACTATTAAAAAATTACCATTTACAACTCCTGCAGCCTGCAGTTGACATAAACTTCAATTTCAGTTCAAGTTGAGAGTTGAGACTTTTTATATTTTAGTTTTAGTTTTTTAATATTTACATTAGTCATCGTGTTCAACTTTCAATGGTCGATTGCAGTGGGCAATGGGCAGCATGAAACCTGGAAGAAAAAGAAAGCTGGACAGCAAATATTACTGTGTATACTTTATATTACATGCTATATATTGATATAGAGCACAAAGTGGAAAAACTGTAATGAAGGGTAATTTTCACATAAATTCTTGAGTTGATAAAATGATTTACAATATACGAGTCTATGTGTAGGTATTTTGCTTTCCTTTTCTTTCAAAGTTATTTGGAGAAAAAGCCATAAACAAAATTTGGAATTTTCTAGGATTACTTTTGTATCAATAAATTTCCTTTCGGACGTTCAAGTTTGTCTCTCTCTCTCGCTCTCTAGATTTTCTCCACTGTTTATGTTTGTGTTTGCGTGATGTGCTCACACCAATACAAGCACAAATACAAACGCCAACAGAACTTGAACCGGATAGTACGGGCAATTCTTCAGAACTCACAACTGTAAGAAATTTATAGAAAGAAGGAAAGAAACCAAGAAAGAGCATGACTGAAGTTTGCTCGCAAGTAGCAAGGCAAGAAATGTTTTATATTTTTAGTCTATGTTTTTCCTTTTCCGTTGTCCGTTGTCCGCTCTCAATGTAACTTTTCCACATGAATTTTTTGCTTTATTTTACCACTGCTAAGAGTTACGAATTACGAGTTACGAGGCTAACCTATTACTCTAATGTACATTTTGCCCTGATTTCCATTCAGTTTTCTACATACATAATAATTACATGTCGACATAAATGTATGTAGAATGTAGAATGTAGACGGAGCTGAAAATTTATGATTAGTTATGATCCTTTCAAATCTGAATCTGAATGTAATAATTTATGTACAATGTACATAGTTCCAGTATGAATAATAAATATTAGCTCATTGATTCATAAAAGTACTGGATAATTGATTATCATTGTTATTATTATCCTTCAGTATTTATTAGATTGTTCCATTTCCTGTTTTTCTACATTCTACATGAACATTGAATAAAAAAATGATTGAGAGATTTCCCTAGAAAATAAAGTGTGCTATAGTAAATTGAATTTGAATTTGTAGCTTTTCTTCTCTCAAAAAATGTTGTTTTTAGTTTTTATTCGTTCCATTTGCTTTCATGAATAATCAAGGGATTTTTACCACGACATAAATGTAACTTTTTCATATTCATAAATCAGGAGTTGATGAAAAGGTTCCTAAGAAAATACCGTAATTCCGGATTATATAGATTATAGATACAACTCAGTTCCGGATGACGAAATACCTACAACCTACAACTTTTATGCAGGGAATATTTAGCCGTTTGTCTGCATAGAAAAATCCAAAATCTAAACCCAGCTAAAAAATTAGGCATTACTCAAAAGTCACAAGTCAAAAGCGTTGTGAGGGAATCAAAACAAAATAATTTTTCTTCAGTGTTTGTTTGTGGAAGGAAGACAGTTGTGAGGAGGTTTTGAAAGGAGTGAGAATTATTAATAGTAAAAGGGATATTATTAGTAATTCATTTTTTCACTCACTCATTCCCCCGACACTTTTAGCACTATTTTAGCACATACGAACATACTAATCTAAATACACTGTACACTGTACTCTGTACCCAGGAAAAAATTATAGAGTGAAAACGGAATGAATAATATTCAATGATTTCTAGTTATAATGTACTATGCACCATGCATGACATGTATTATGTATTATGTAAGGAAGTAAAATTCATCCTGAAAAGCTCAAAGATTTCAAAACCAAAGCACTGATTCACAATTGTACTCATACTCCGGATTTGGAACGAGTTGAAATGATGAAATATTTCTTTCCATTTCCTGCTCTCCCAATCTCTAGCTGTTCAGATATTCGGTAAAGGCTGTAGAATGTAGACTGTGGACTGTGTTTTGTGGTGTGTGGGATGAAGGCATGAACTTCCTTTTTAATTCCCAAGCGTTTTGTCTTGATTCCTGATTCCGCTCTCGTAGACTTATCTATATAAACTCATACATCAAGCATCTAGCATTCAGCATTCAGCATACAATACAAATAGAAATATGAAAGTGTGTGTGGAATTTTTCATGCTGTCGACTTCTCGCTCTTCTCTTTGTAATCGTGATGATTTGGTATTTGGTTCTCTTCAAATGTGAATGGTGTTTCATATGATGTGAAATATAGGAAATAGATTATGTATCAAGTTCCTGGAGTCTAGACTCTAGATTCTAGACTCTAGATACAGAGACCGACTTACTCATTAACAAATTACATTGTCCGGATTACACACAGCAACTTTAATCTGGAATTAGGAAATGATGAACGAATTTTGAGCTTCGAGCTTGGAGCTTTATGACTGTGTAGACTATGTACTGGGAATCCACACTGGGTTTCACATTTAATTGAATCCACCCATGAAATTCATTAAGCAATTGAATGTTTAACCTCCTCAATTAAATTAACTCTCGAATCTCGATCTCGAAGCTCAGAACTTGAGTTCTCGCCTCTCAAGTCTCTTCTCTTTGCGCCTCTGCCAAACCTACTCAAAGATATCTATCTGTCTGTAATCTGTAATTCCTTGTCCGGTTGTAAATTGAATCATTTTTTAATCCAATGTGATTGAGTAATCCTCTACTATATTAACCAATTTATACATTATACAGTAAACTCACTTTATATGGCCTTCTTTTTAAATACGAATACTTGTACAATTTTTCAAAGTTTTGTACAGGATGGAAAAGTAAAATACTTTAACACAGAAATGCAAAGTACAGAATAACTAAGAATATTGTGAATTCCTTTGGAACATTTTCAGTTTGACCCAGCCCAAAACAATTTCAAAAGTAAAAGTAACCGTAAATTTCTTGATTTTTATCATGCTCACATCCATTCACTGTAAATTATATTGTGCGTGATGGTGGTTTTGATACAAATTCTTTGCTTTATTGTACTATTTTGAATTTTGAAGTATCGACGGACACAACATGCAACGTACATGAATATGAATGTAAAGAAAGAACTATAAACTATAAAGTATGAATTTTGTACATTGTACATCCGGTCGAATTAGTAATTTATTTCAGGGTCCATAAAAGTCAATGCGAATTTTCTGTGGAATGAAATGGAATGATGGCTGATGATAATCGTCAATCAAATTATTCCACTACACCAGTGGAATTTCTCTTACTCAAGTGCAATTCTACTGCTCGAACAATTTGCAAAAAATATAGAGTATACTCACACAAATAAATGTCTCTACTCCACTTCATTGGTTCATTTTATTTTCATCTGAAGAGCTTTTTGGCTCCATTGTAGATTTATTTGGTGTGCCTGGATATTAGAATTAGAATTGGAATTGGAATTCTACGGGAGTCATTTTGCATGTCAACATGTCATAACAAGAATTCTTTGATAAATCTACATTTTTTGTGCCAGTCTTTTTAGGCAATTTATTACAAGCACGTCCGATAGCTGAGAGCTGCAGATTTTAAACCGAGTCCAATACTAAAATTAGTCGTAGCTCGTAGCTCGTAGACCAAAGAAGAATGAAATGAGATTTCTGCAATATTTCCATATTTATTTGGATCCATCGTACAAAATTGTGTTTTAACTAACAAGTATTTTTTGCTCTCAATAATTCGAATCCAAAATCTGCATCGTTCTTTTGTAGCTAAAACTTGTAAAGAGCTTTTAATAAAGTAAGTGAATTTTTCCTGAGTCTCGAGAGTTTCAGTTTAGAGTCAGTGTACACTCTGTACTAGTGGTCAATACTTCTTGCAGAGAGAGTTTCAGTTTAGAGTCAGTGTACACTCTGTACTAGTGGTCAATACTTCTTGCAGAGAGATACCAGCTTTAGTTGAGTTTTGCTAAAAACAACATCTTGAAGCTTCTTGAAACGTCTTGAAAGATTTAGAGGCAGTTACCACAAATGTACAAATTAAAATTAAGAATTCCTGTACATTCTGTACAAAACTTTGGAGAGGTGAAAGATGGATAGATGCACATTCGTATCAGCTCAGCTCAATGCTCAATTCTCAATGCTCAATGCAGTGGTGAGAATTGAGAAGAAACGTGCAGAAAAAAGGCGAAAGGGGAAAAGAAAAAAGATGCGGGAGGTGAATAGTGAATAGTGAATACGAATGTGGATGTGAATGGGCTCGTAGTTTTCACTCTTGTCCGTAATATCTTTCCATAGCCTTTCATGGCTTGAGTTGGCTTGAGTCGACTCGACTCAACTCTTCGTGGGTGTAGGTCAAAGATTTAAGAGTTTAAGAGAACATTTTGGCGAGTATTTGAAAAGGAGAGAGAGAAAAAAGATGGAGAAATATATATATATATATATAGAGAGAGAGAGAGAGAGAGAGAGAGAGAGAGAGAGAGAGAGAGAGAGAGAGAGAGAGAG
>JABASP010002133.1:0-22461 GCA_019776565.1 Sminthurinus signatus | reverse complement strand
GGGTCACTGAAAAGCCAATGTCCGAAAATTTCACATAAGCGGTATAAGTGAAAAGTGAAAAGACACATAATATAAAATATACAAGAAAAAAGAGAACTCAACACTGATGAAAAATAATATTAGTATAATATCCTTATTCACTGTAGAGTGTATATAGAGTGAATAGAGTATGAATGAATGAATGAATGAAGGGAACATTTTGTAGATATTCAGTACATAGTTGGTGCATTGTGTCTTGTGTACTGTGTGTATTTTGTATTTTATATAAGTCTACAGGGGACTGGATCCTAATTGTGTATTGTGTACTTAATACATGGATTTTGAAATCATGTATTGTATGAATCTTTATACAAAATGTATACACACAGATCTCGGATCCATCGACGACGATGGGGTGCGGAATGTAAATTTACCAAAATACAACTTTCACTACAATCCTAGATCCTAGTTCATCCACTAGGATCTAGGCTCAGAATTTTGATTGTACACAATATAGTATAATATAGTATATTTATATTGGTAAATGCTGTTACTTTTAGTGTATCAAAGCATATTGAACTAAGAATGTCTTATGAGATGGGGTTTAATTTGGATTACTTGGTTCACAGAAGTCCAAGTCTGAATCGATTATAAAATTTATTTCCATTCCCAGTCCCTGATATAAGAACTAAAAACTAAGACATAGAACATTTAATGTTTCAAAGAAAGTTTGAACTTTTCCACATGGGAATAAACCGCAGATGGATTTTCATTTTGAGTTTCCCTTGGAATTCTAATGAATTGAATTCAAGTGCATGTTCTTAAAGTTCATACTTTAGAGATAAAAGATAAAAGATACAGATGCGGAATGCAGAAACTTGAAGCTTTTCACGCACGTGCCACAAACAACAAACACATGCAAAGCTTTCTCTTGTGGTTAACAATATCTTTTTTCATTTAGCAAATAATATGCAAATTTGAAAAGTAGTACAAAATCTATGCTAATAATAATAGAATATGGCAAGTTAGAAAATAAAATACAGCAGGAATATTTTTTTTAAATTTGATGGGTACAAAATGTCATGTATAGATAAACTATAGCTAGCACCCAGCTTGGATGCTTGAGGAGATTGGTATTCAAAATAGGACCTGAAATAAAAAGAATAGGTTGTGTTTTATGGTAATACGACGTGAGTACTGTTTTATGTAGTAGATTAGTCAGGTTCCAAATTAAGTTTGCACCCTTCTCTCATTAAATGAGAATGATTATTTATTACAGACAAAGGTTGTGGAGAATGTCATTGGTATTGGAGTATGGAGTAAGGGGGTTTGCTTACTTTATGTATTCTTACACTCTGCACTCGGTTACACATGTTATATATTATATGCACAATCTAAGAGGGTGACTTCTCTCTCTGTCTCACTTTTTATACGTTTTTACTCCTGAAACATACTTGTTCATTTTCTTGGTGTAATTAAGACACCCTAATGTCTCGGATTCGGATTACTACTTATCTCGTTTTTTCAAACTGTGAACTACAGTCACTTGTTTGTGACGGGATTTGTTTTTCTGTGCGTTTGCTGTTTCCTTGCTCCCCTTCATATGTACAAAATACAATCTGCAATCTGCACAACCGGTGCAACATCCTCAAGTCAAAGCACTATTGGGAATTGAGAACAAAATATATACCAAATACGTGAGTGCTTTGCTGAATTTCCAGTTTTGGGGTGAAATCTCCATTTTTGGCAATACAAAAAAATATACAAATTTGACATATTATTCTTGAACATTGTACATTGTACATATTTCTATTCATGACCCTCTAATACATTCACAAACTGATACACATGTACCTCCATTTACGTTTTACGTAGTGGGAACGTAGACCATGTTCAATACACACACTACACACATAACAACAAGAAAATATCACCATTTGCAATGTACAATGTACAAGTATTATGGAGTGACTGAAACGCACGGTGATACCTTTTGTATATTTATGACCATACGAGGGTGAATTGAATTGAACATTGAACGCATGCATTTTGAATTTTCCTTGCTTGCGTAATATAATTCATGTGTTTGTGTTTTGTGTATTTGGAAAAGCCAAAACCAAAACCAAAAGGTTTTTCCTCTGTCATTGCGTGTGCGTATACGTATACTTTGTAGACTATACACTTTTGTGTGTAAGTACATAATAATAATATTCAAGTATACAATATACATGTGCTTTCTCCTTTTCCTTCTTCCATTTGAGATTTGAGATTTCGTGATGTAATCCATTCAAGAAAAAGCGTGTAAAGAGTTCATGTGTTATGTGAATGAATACACAAATGTGTGAAAAACAGTACATAATGTAATATCTAGTGTTGCTTTTGCACAGATTACTTTTCAAACTTGTATTTATACATGTATACAATATACTGTTTGTACAGTTTATACAGTTTCATGTAGGAAGAAAGAACCCTTTTACAGACAGAGATTGTACAAGTATCTGTAACATGTACAATTAATATCAAATGCAATGTACAATGTACAGTGTACACAGAAGAACAAACAAATAAACTCAGCAGGATTCTTTTCCTCATCTTCCTCGTCTTCCTCCTTCTTTTTCTTCTTCTTCTATTTCTTCTTTTGCCGTTTTACTTTTTTCCTACACCAGTAAATAGTAAATGGTAATGGCAATGATACACAAAACCCAAAACACAAAAAGTAATGATATTATTTCATCATGTGTGTTACAATTTTTATGCACATTATACATTATGTATCTATATTATGATCATGTATATTATATACATACGTAGTTTTGAAGTCGATGCTCTGAACTACTCTAAATAGGAGAAGATCTAATGATAGGATTATGAATCAATGAACGGAGAAAGAAAGTTGAATGTCCCTAGTCACACACAGGCCAGAACATGGCAAACGCAAAACACGTAGTGCAATGGCATAAATGGACGTGGATGAACATTGAACATGATATGTATAATGTATTTTCTGTGTTTTCTCTTTGTTTCAAATCAGCATTTACACTTTTCTATATTGTTTCTTTCCTTCCCATACTATATCTACTGATAGTTTACATGTTTTTGTTGCATCACTTTGATTTTGTGGCCACGCTTGGCTTGGTTTGCTCCTTCTTCACTTTTGGATTAAACCGTGTATATATACAACGTACAGTACTGTAGTCTGTATACATACAGAATGTAAAATGTTGAGAGAATGGTAAATGGTGTGAAATGTCATTGCCAAATTTGAAGAATAATGTTTGAGAGTGAAACTATAAACTATAATAATGGCCATAATGGTGGGTAATGTGATTCTGTGTACTGTATATTGTATACTGTATGTATGAATTTTGGATGTAAATATATACTTGAATTATGTAGTAGACATATCTAATACTTTGTAAATGTAGGAGGTGAAAAGAGACTTTTCATCATATTCTGGATATGAGAGTGTACAATGTATGGTACAAGTATGTGAAATGTACATATATTAGAGTACACTGGTGTTGGCGTGTACTTTATGCCTCATACATTATATATATACAAGAAAGACGGGCATCTGAGTAGAATACGATATGATATTTTCCCTTTGACACATATACAAAATATAAAAATCCATCAGATGTATCTAGTATCTATGCACTTACTGTTTATGACTGATAAAAATATGCCGATATATGGTAGACACATATACACGTGTATGTATAATATGTAAGATGCATAATGAATTTATATAAGCTTGAGGGTTAAGATTATATTTTATTTTATGCTCATATAATACTCTACACTCTACACATACTAGATACTGCATGCTGCATACAGGAGGGGGATGAATTCTCCAGTCTCCAGTCGATGGTCGATGCTCCACTCCACTCCACATGGGTCTCAGAGTGCAATGATGACTGCTTAAAAATTGGATGAGACGCGTTTGGTAAGGTTAGGGTAGGCCGGGGAGGGAATACTGAACACTGAACACCGACTACCGAATATACATCTACCGATTCGGTGTTGTACGGAATACAGAATGCCGGAAATTTGGATTTCAATGAAGCCCATCAAATCAAACGCACCCTTCCACACAGCCTTTCTCTTTACTTCTCTCTCTCTCTTTCTCTTATTTATTTATACTGAGAGAGTGAGAGGAGAAAAGTTTAGCAGTGGCATTGCATTGATGTCAAAGTTGTGGGAATACAGTTGTACAATATAGAATATCCTTATACACAGTTATTCCAGTTCCAGTGTATAATATATTCTACAATATATTTTATGTGTAAAGTGTACGCTGTACACTGTACACATTCTCCATACTCCATACATATGTTTTGAGCAACTGTGTAGTTAAATCCAAGTCTTCTACAATCCAAGTTAGAAACGTCTACGATTAAATTCTTGGAGTATTTGAGAAGGTATATATATTGTGGTATAGTATATAATATGCGATAAACTACTCTGATGTATAACCTACAACAAAATGTACAACACACATTCTGTATTCTGTATAATCAGTGTAATGTATAAGTACAAGGATCTTGTTGGTTGGTAGCATAAATATGTACATGTGTAATGTAAGGTATAGCATCAAGTTGAATTCTACTATTTATGTACGACTTGTTTGTCATGCATATATATATTCTGTACTATTTCTGATATATGTATCGTCACTTTGATGTGGGTTGGTCATTCGGGCAAGAAATAAATACCTTATTTGTTATGTTACATTTAGATTAAAAGCTTTTATTTTCTCTCTTTCACAATTCGGGGTGAAATGGGAATGAGAATATAGTAGGGAGAGTGAAAAGGCTGTGAGCCGCTGACATTCATCCCCCTCTCTCATTTATTTTAATGCAGTTTTACCATGTACTGTGAACTGTGAATTGAATGTGCGAATAACACAAGGCAATCTAATGTACATGTTTTAGCCTCTGTACTTGGTACTCATATGTGTATTGTAAATACACTGTACACGTATGTACATGTTATGTATGCATGTATAATGTTTAAGGTCAGCATTAAAATTCTCTTATATATTAGTAGGTCTGTTTATATATGATATACAGAATGGGAATGTGTGAAGTACAAGTGTACATGTAATATGTAGGTCGGATACACTCCATATTTCAAAGGAAGAGCGTATAGTGGATTCTTTCCTTTTTTTTACAGTCAGTCAGTGCAATATTGAAAAAATTATTTCTTTGAATGAATCATTTTAGTATACATGATGTATGGAGTATGGATGCATACAGCTGTAGATTTTTGATGGACTTTTTCATACTGGGGTAGTTTTCAAATTTCAAAGGAAGAAATGAAGTATAAATACATGACATGTTCTTGCATAGGTTCATATTGAATATCAGTGTGTTATAAATAACAGAAAAGTGAATCAGATTGAGGGTGAGGGAAATGATAGCATAAAGAAAAAAGAAAGAGCAACAGTAAAAAAAAATAAGGAAGGAAGGAAATGAAAAGGAGAGAAAAAAAACAGGGAGTGAGTTAGTGAGAAAAAAAAACACAAGACGTAAAAGTATTGTATATATGTATACATACATAGTTTAGTTGGCTTGTTGATTAAAACAAGATGCTGATGTTGAATCTTGATTCTTTTGATTCTTACAGAAAATAAGAGTCGTGCTCTACTATATTTATAATAATACACTATACACGTAAACTTCCTGTGAAGTGAACTGTTCATCATGTATCAGCATGGTTGTGTGCATTTGTCGGAGCGGGGAAGAGAGGGAATGCAAGTGCAATAAAAATGAAGCAATAAAAAAATTTAATTATAAGCACAAGTGGATGAAGTATTACTTTTATATTAGATAAGCTGTAAATTAGGGGAAGATGAATTACTTTTCTTATTTACTTGATGTTGGTTCCGCTCTTTCATCGCTCATGTATTCAATATTTCCCCTTTCAACTTTGCATAACACTTTACTTTTTGTATTGTAATGTATGAATGGTGTACATTTATATGTAGTATGTAATGTATAACTGAAGAAAATGACGGGAAAACTATGAAGAAAGAAGTGCAACAGTAAAGTATAAAAAAGGAAGTCATAAATCTATGAGAAAAAATTGTATTATGATTATCATGAGTATCATGATACAGTAAATAAATAGAAAGAAGCGCCAGAAAGTAATGAATGATATTTAATTCATGTATATGTATATATGTAACTAGAACTGTAGAGAGTAGCCACATGCAGTGGAATACATTTCAGAGGTTTTATATTTTAAGCGTATATGTTATACTTGTGTAGCTGTTCTGAAACCTTTTGAAATTCTGGTGTTTTTTACGTAGGTAAGAGGTATACTTCATGATGTACCTATAAGAGAGTATTTCTAATTTCTATAACAAATAGCAAGTCGGAGAGAGAAGAGAGACACTTTTCAAAATTTAATTATTTTAGTTATTCAATTTACATTTTACATGCTATTATGGTTTTTGATTTTTTATAGGCTTATTTTATCCAACCACCACGAAATAAATTTTATGGTAATGTGTACTGCATATATAGTTTTATTTTCCAAATTTTAGCTACTACCTATGTAAATGAGGAGAGAAAATTGATAAATGATGTACACGTAGTATATAAACCAAATGACGTGCATACTGTACATTGTAAAATTACTTCGAGATTCTTGAAAGACCATTCCTTATGTATTTCCATGTATTTTTACAATCTACTGTAAGAGATTATGAATTCGGAGAAATCTAGTTTATTTATATGGAAAAACATTATGTGTACCTCAAAGGTGTACAGAATGTGCAATCAATGTTTTATGAAAGTAAACTTGATTCAAAAGCTCTCATTGTGATTTTGTTTATTTTCATAGATGAAAGTTTTGTAATTTTTTCTTTGGAACAATGCCTTTTGTAGTAGAAAAAACATGTGTGGTTATATTACTTTGACTTTTACTGGAAATATTTCATCCATATTTCTCTTTCTTTTTCTTTATAGAATATTTTGTGCTTTATTATACTTTTTGTTCTTAAAATATTAGGAGATAACACGCGCTACTTGAATTTTAGAACTGGAATATGATCTTTTAGAAAACATTTCAGAATCATACATAAAACACATAGATAGATATATATAATATACATTATATATGGGCTTTGATTAAATTATACTATATGCATTTATAATCTGTACAAAAAGTTGCTGTCCATGAAATTCTTTTGGATTAGATTAGACCATAGGTATAATAGCATCATAAAAACTATTCATTGTATTTTATAGGTGACGCATTTCTAATCCCAAACTTTTTTAGCTTTCTGTGGTAAATTCTTGATTTACAATTTCTTGTAGTTTCACAACAACTAAAATAAACGTTAGTACTACGTAAAAGAGTATGTATAGATTTTAAGACGATTTACCTATGTACTATTAGTATACCGCGACTATATCTTTCCCTATTTTTCTGATCTCTGCAATAAAATGGAAGTCAAAAAGGGTCACTGAAAAGCCAATGTCCGAAAATTTCACATAAGCGGTATAAGTGAAAAGTGAAAAGACACATAATATAAAATATACAAGAAAAAAGAGAACTCAACACTGATGAAAAATAATATTAGTATAATATCCTTATTCACTGTAGAGTGTATATAGAGTGAATAGAGTATGAATGAATGAATGAATGAAGGGAACATTTTGTAGATATTCAGTACATAGTTGGTGCATTGTGTCTTGTGTACTGTGTGTATTTTGTATTTTATATAAGTCTACAGGGGACTGGATCCTAATTGTGTATTGTGTACTTAATACATGGATTTTGAAATCATGTATTGTATGAATCTTTATACAAAATGTATACACACAGATCTCGGATCCATCGACGACGATGGGGTGCGGAATGTAAATTTACCAAAATACAACTTTCACTACAATCCTAGATCCTAGTTCATCCACTAGGATCTAGGCTCAGAATTTTGATTGTACACAATATAGTATAATATAGTATATTTATATTGGTAAATGCTGTTACTTTTAGTGTATCAAAGCATATTGAACTAAGAATGTCTTATGAGATGGGGTTTAATTTGGATTACTTGGTTCACAGAAGTCCAAGTCTGAATCGATTATAAAATTTATTTCCATTCCCAGTCCCTGATATAAGAACTAAAAACTAAGACATAGAACATTTAATGTTTCAAAGAAAGTTTGAACTTTTCCACATGGGAATAAACCGCAGATGGATTTTCATTTTGAGTTTCCCTTGGAATTCTAATGAATTGAATTCAAGTGCATGTTCTTAAAGTTCATACTTTAGAGATAAAAGATAAAAGATACAGATGCGGAATGCAGAAACTTGAAGCTTTTCACGCACGTGCCACAAACAACAAACACATGCAAAGCTTTCTCTTGTGGTTAACAATATCTTTTTTCATTTAGCAAATAATATGCAAATTTGAAAAGTAGTACAAAATCTATGCTAATAATAATAGAATATGGCAAGTTAGAAAATAAAATACAGCAGGAATATTTTTTTTAAATTTGATGGGTACAAAATGTCATGTATAGATAAACTATAGCTAGCACCCAGCTTGGATGCTTGAGGAGATTGGTATTCAAAATAGGACCTGAAATAAAAAGAATAGGTTGTGTTTTATGGTAATACGACGTGAGTACTGTTTTATGTAGTAGATTAGTCAGGTTCCAAATTAAGTTTGCACCCTTCTCTCATTAAATGAGAATGATTATTTATTACAGACAAAGGTTGTGGAGAATGTCATTGGTATTGGAGTATGGAGTAAGGGGGTTTGCTTACTTTATGTATTCTTACACTCTGCACTCGGTTACACATGTTATATATTATATGCACAATCTAAGAGGGTGACTTCTCTCTCTGTCTCACTTTTTATACGTTTTTACTCCTGAAACATACTTGTTCATTTTCTTGGTGTAATTAAGACACCCTAATGTCTCGGATTCGGATTACTACTTATCTCGTTTTTTCAAACTGTGAACTACAGTCACTTGTTTGTGACGGGATTTGTTTTTCTGTGCGTTTGCTGTTTCCTTGCTCCCCTTCATATGTACAAAATACAATCTGCAATCTGCACAACCGGTGCAACATCCTCAAGTCAAAGCACTATTGGGAATTGAGAACAAAATATATACCAAATACGTGAGTGCTTTGCTGAATTTCCAGTTTTGGGGTGAAATCTCCATTTTTGGCAATACAAAAAAATATACAAATTTGACATATTATTCTTGAACATTGTACATTGTACATATTTCTATTCATGACCCTCTAATACATTCACAAACTGATACACATGTACCTCCATTTACGTTTTACGTAGTGGGAACGTAGACCATGTTCAATACACACACTACACACATAACAACAAGAAAATATCACCATTTGCAATGTACAATGTACAAGTATTATGGAGTGACTGAAACGCACGGTGATACCTTTTGTATATTTATGACCATACGAGGGTGAATTGAATTGAACATTGAACGCATGCATTTTGAATTTTCCTTGCTTGCGTAATATAATTCATGTGTTTGTGTTTTGTGTATTTGGAAAAGCCAAAACCAAAACCAAAAGGTTTTTCCTCTGTCATTGCGTGTGCGTATACGTATACTTTGTAGACTATACACTTTTGTGTGTAAGTACATAATAATAATATTCAAGTATACAATATACATGTGCTTTCTCCTTTTCCTTCTTCCATTTGAGATTTGAGATTTCGTGATGTAATCCATTCAAGAAAAAGCGTGTAAAGAGTTCATGTGTTATGTGAATGAATACACAAATGTGTGAAAAACAGTACATAATGTAATATCTAGTGTTGCTTTTGCACAGATTACTTTTCAAACTTGTATTTATACATGTATACAATATACTGTTTGTACAGTTTATACAGTTTCATGTAGGAAGAAAGAACCCTTTTACAGACAGAGATTGTACAAGTATCTGTAACATGTACAATTAATATCAAATGCAATGTACAATGTACAGTGTACACAGAAGAACAAACAAATAAACTCAGCAGGATTCTTTTCCTCATCTTCCTCGTCTTCCTCCTTCTTTTTCTTCTTCTTCTATTTCTTCTTTTGCCGTTTTACTTTTTTCCTACACCAGTAAATAGTAAATGGTAATGGCAATGATACACAAAACCCAAAACACAAAAAGTAATGATATTATTTCATCATGTGTGTTACAATTTTTATGCACATTATACATTATGTATCTATATTATGATCATGTATATTATATACATACGTAGTTTTGAAGTCGATGCTCTGAACTACTCTAAATAGGAGAAGATCTAATGATAGGATTATGAATCAATGAACGGAGAAAGAAAGTTGAATGTCCCTAGTCACACACAGGCCAGAACATGGCAAACGCAAAACACGTAGTGCAATGGCATAAATGGACGTGGATGAACATTGAACATGATATGTATAATGTATTTTCTGTGTTTTCTCTTTGTTTCAAATCAGCATTTACACTTTTCTATATTGTTTCTTTCCTTCCCATACTATATCTACTGATAGTTTACATGTTTTTGTTGCATCACTTTGATTTTGTGGCCACGCTTGGCTTGGTTTGCTCCTTCTTCACTTTTGGATTAAACCGTGTATATATACAACGTACAGTACTGTAGTCTGTATACATACAGAATGTAAAATGTTGAGAGAATGGTAAATGGTGTGAAATGTCATTGCCAAATTTGAAGAATAATGTTTGAGAGTGAAACTATAAACTATAATAATGGCCATAATGGTGGGTAATGTGATTCTGTGTACTGTATATTGTATACTGTATGTATGAATTTTGGATGTAAATATATACTTGAATTATGTAGTAGACATATCTAATACTTTGTAAATGTAGGAGGTGAAAAGAGACTTTTCATCATATTCTGGATATGAGAGTGTACAATGTATGGTACAAGTATGTGAAATGTACATATATTAGAGTACACTGGTGTTGGCGTGTACTTTATGCCTCATACATTATATATATACAAGAAAGACGGGCATCTGAGTAGAATACGATATGATATTTTCCCTTTGACACATATACAAAATATAAAAATCCATCAGATGTATCTAGTATCTATGCACTTACTGTTTATGACTGATAAAAATATGCCGATATATGGTAGACACATATACACGTGTATGTATAATATGTAAGATGCATAATGAATTTATATAAGCTTGAGGGTTAAGATTATATTTTATTTTATGCTCATATAATACTCTACACTCTACACATACTAGATACTGCATGCTGCATACAGGAGGGGGATGAATTCTCCAGTCTCCAGTCGATGGTCGATGCTCCACTCCACTCCACATGGGTCTCAGAGTGCAATGATGACTGCTTAAAAATTGGATGAGACGCGTTTGGTAAGGTTAGGGTAGGCCGGGGAGGGAATACTGAACACTGAACACCGACTACCGAATATACATCTACCGATTCGGTGTTGTACGGAATACAGAATGCCGGAAATTTGGATTTCAATGAAGCCCATCAAATCAAACGCACCCTTCCACACAGCCTTTCTCTTTACTTCTCTCTCTCTCTTTCTCTTATTTATTTATACTGAGAGAGTGAGAGGAGAAAAGTTTAGCAGTGGCATTGCATTGATGTCAAAGTTGTGGGAATACAGTTGTACAATATAGAATATCCTTATACACAGTTATTCCAGTTCCAGTGTATAATATATTCTACAATATATTTTATGTGTAAAGTGTACGCTGTACACTGTACACATTCTCCATACTCCATACATATGTTTTGAGCAACTGTGTAGTTAAATCCAAGTCTTCTACAATCCAAGTTAGAAACGTCTACGATTAAATTCTTGGAGTATTTGAGAAGGTATATATATTGTGGTATAGTATATAATATGCGATAAACTACTCTGATGTATAACCTACAACAAAATGTACAACACACATTCTGTATTCTGTATAATCAGTGTAATGTATAAGTACAAGGATCTTGTTGGTTGGTAGCATAAATATGTACATGTGTAATGTAAGGTATAGCATCAAGTTGAATTCTACTATTTATGTACGACTTGTTTGTCATGCATATATATATTCTGTACTATTTCTGATATATGTATCGTCACTTTGATGTGGGTTGGTCATTCGGGCAAGAAATAAATACCTTATTTGTTATGTTACATTTAGATTAAAAGCTTTTATTTTCTCTCTTTCACAATTCGGGGTGAAATGGGAATGAGAATATAGTAGGGAGAGTGAAAAGGCTGTGAGCCGCTGACATTCATCCCCCTCTCTCATTTATTTTAATGCAGTTTTACCATGTACTGTGAACTGTGAATTGAATGTGCGAATAACACAAGGCAATCTAATGTACATGTTTTAGCCTCTGTACTTGGTACTCATATGTGTATTGTAAATACACTGTACACGTATGTACATGTTATGTATGCATGTATAATGTTTAAGGTCAGCATTAAAATTCTCTTATATATTAGTAGGTCTGTTTATATATGATATACAGAATGGGAATGTGTGAAGTACAAGTGTACATGTAATATGTAGGTCGGATACACTCCATATTTCAAAGGAAGAGCGTATAGTGGATTCTTTCCTTTTTTTTACAGTCAGTCAGTGCAATATTGAAAAAATTATTTCTTTGAATGAATCATTTTAGTATACATGATGTATGGAGTATGGATGCATACAGCTGTAGATTTTTGATGGACTTTTTCATACTGGGGTAGTTTTCAAATTTCAAAGGAAGAAATGAAGTATAAATACATGACATGTTCTTGCATAGGTTCATATTGAATATCAGTGTGTTATAAATAACAGAAAAGTGAATCAGATTGAGGGTGAGGGAAATGATAGCATAAAGAAAAAAGAAAGAGCAACAGTAAAAAAAAATAAGGAAGGAAGGAAATGAAAAGGAGAGAAAAAAAACAGGGAGTGAGTTAGTGAGAAAAAAAAACACAAGACGTAAAAGTATTGTATATATGTATACATACATAGTTTAGTTGGCTTGTTGATTAAAACAAGATGCTGATGTTGAATCTTGATTCTTTTGATTCTTACAGAAAATAAGAGTCGTGCTCTACTATATTTATAATAATACACTATACACGTAAACTTCCTGTGAAGTGAACTGTTCATCATGTATCAGCATGGTTGTGTGCATTTGTCGGAGCGGGGAAGAGAGGGAATGCAAGTGCAATAAAAATGAAGCAATAAAAAAATTTAATTATAAGCACAAGTGGATGAAGTATTACTTTTATATTAGATAAGCTGTAAATTAGGGGAAGATGAATTACTTTTCTTATTTACTTGATGTTGGTTCCGCTCTTTCATCGCTCATGTATTCAATATTTCCCCTTTCAACTTTGCATAACACTTTACTTTTTGTATTGTAATGTATGAATGGTGTACATTTATATGTAGTATGTAATGTATAACTGAAGAAAATGACGGGAAAACTATGAAGAAAGAAGTGCAACAGTAAAGTATAAAAAAGGAAGTCATAAATCTATGAGAAAAAATTGTATTATGATTATCATGAGTATCATGATACAGTAAATAAATAGAAAGAAGCGCCAGAAAGTAATGAATGATATTTAATTCATGTATATGTATATATGTAACTAGAACTGTAGAGAGTAGCCACATGCAGTGGAATACATTTCAGAGGTTTTATATTTTAAGCGTATATGTTATACTTGTGTAGCTGTTCTGAAACCTTTTGAAATTCTGGTGTTTTTTACGTAGGTAAGAGGTATACTTCATGATGTACCTATAAGAGAGTATTTCTAATTTCTATAACAAATAGCAAGTCGGAGAGAGAAGAGAGACACTTTTCAAAATTTAATTATTTTAGTTATTCAATTTACATTTTACATGCTATTATGGTTTTTGATTTTTTATAGGCTTATTTTATCCAACCACCACGAAATAAATTTTATGGTAATGTGTACTGCATATATAGTTTTATTTTCCAAATTTTAGCTACTACCTATGTAAATGAGGAGAGAAAATTGATAAATGATGTACACGTAGTATATAAACCAAATGACGTGCATACTGTACATTGTAAAATTACTTCGAGATTCTTGAAAGACCATTCCTTATGTATTTCCATGTATTTTTACAATCTACTGTAAGAGATTATGAATTCGGAGAAATCTAGTTTATTTATATGGAAAAACATTATGTGTACCTCAAAGGTGTACAGAATGTGCAATCAATGTTTTATGAAAGTAAACTTGATTCAAAAGCTCTCATTGTGATTTTGTTTATTTTCATAGATGAAAGTTTTGTAATTTTTTCTTTGGAACAATGCCTTTTGTAGTAGAAAAAACATGTGTGGTTATATTACTTTGACTTTTACTGGAAATATTTCATCCATATTTCTCTTTCTTTTTCTTTATAGAATATTTTGTGCTTTATTATACTTTTTGTTCTTAAAATATTAGGAGATAACACGCGCTACTTGAATTTTAGAACTGGAATATGATCTTTTAGAAAACATTTCAGAATCATACATAAAACACATAGATAGATATATATAATATACATTATATATGGGCTTTGATTAAATTATACTATATGCATTTATAATCTGTACAAAAAGTTGCTGTCCATGAAATTCTTTTGGATTAGATTAGACCATAGGTATAATAGCATCATAAAAACTATTCATTGTATTTTATAGGTGACGCATTTCTAATCCCAAACTTTTTTAGCTTTCTGTGGTAAATTCTTGATTTACAATTTCTTGTAGTTTCACAACAACTAAAATAAACGTTAGTACTACGTAAAAGAGTATGTATAGATTTTAAGACGATTTACCTATGTACTATTAGTATACCGCGACTATATCTTTCCCTATTTTTCTGATCTCTGCAATAAAATGGAAGTCAAAAAGGGTCACTGAAAAGCCAATGTCCGAAAATTTCACATAAGCGGTATAAGTGAAAAGTGAAAAGACACATAATATAAAATATACAAGAAAAAAGAGAACTCAACACTGATGAAAAATAATATTAGTATAATATCCTTATTCACTGTAGAGTGTATATAGAGTGAATAGAGTATGAATGAATGAATGAATGAAGGGAACATTTTGTAGATATTCAGTACATAGTTGGTGCATTGTGTCTTGTGTACTGTGTGTATTTTGTATTTTATATAAGTCTACAGGGGACTGGATCCTAATTGTGTATTGTGTACTTAATACATGGATTTTGAAATCATGTATTGTATGAATCTTTATACAAAATGTATACACACAGATCTCGGATCCATCGACGACGATGGGGTGCGGAATGTAAATTTACCAAAATACAACTTTCACTACAATCCTAGATCCTAGTTCATCCACTAGGATCTAGGCTCAGAATTTTGATTGTACACAATATAGTATAATATAGTATATTTATATTGGTAAATGCTGTTACTTTTAGTGTATCAAAGCATATTGAACTAAGAATGTCTTATGAGATGGGGTTTAATTTGGATTACTTGGTTCACAGAAGTCCAAGTCTGAATCGATTATAAAATTTATTTCCATTCCCAGTCCCTGATATAAGAACTAAAAACTAAGACATAGAACATTTAATGTTTCAAAGAAAGTTTGAACTTTTCCACATGGGAATAAACCGCAGATGGATTTTCATTTTGAGTTTCCCTTGGAATTCTAATGAATTGAATTCAAGTGCATGTTCTTAAAGTTCATACTTTAGAGATAAAAGATAAAAGATACAGATGCGGAATGCAGAAACTTGAAGCTTTTCACGCACGTGCCACAAACAACAAACACATGCAAAGCTTTCTCTTGTGGTTAACAATATCTTTTTTCATTTAGCAAATAATATGCAAATTTGAAAAGTAGTACAAAATCTATGCTAATAATAATAGAATATGGCAAGTTAGAAAATAAAATACAGCAGGAATATTTTTTTTAAATTTGATGGGTACAAAATGTCATGTATAGATAAACTATAGCTAGCACCCAGCTTGGATGCTTGAGGAGATTGGTATTCAAAATAGGACCTGAAATAAAAAGAATAGGTTGTGTTTTATGGTAATACGACGTGAGTACTGTTTTATGTAGTAGATTAGTCAGGTTCCAAATTAAGTTTGCACCCTTCTCTCATTAAATGAGAATGATTATTTATTACAGACAAAGGTTGTGGAGAATGTCATTGGTATTGGAGTATGGAGTAAGGGGGTTTGCTTACTTTATGTATTCTTACACTCTGCACTCGGTTACACATGTTATATATTATATGCACAATCTAAGAGGGTGACTTCTCTCTCTGTCTCACTTTTTATACGTTTTTACTCCTGAAACATACTTGTTCATTTTCTTGGTGTAATTAAGACACCCTAATGTCTCGGATTCGGATTACTACTTATCTCGTTTTTTCAAACTGTGAACTACAGTCACTTGTTTGTGACGGGATTTGTTTTTCTGTGCGTTTGCTGTTTCCTTGCTCCCCTTCATATGTACAAAATACAATCTGCAATCTGCACAACCGGTGCAACATCCTCAAGTCAAAGCACTATTGGGAATTGAGAACAAAATATATACCAAATACGTGAGTGCTTTGCTGAATTTCCAGTTTTGGGGTGAAATCTCCATTTTTGGCAATACAAAAAAATATACAAATTTGACATATTATTCTTGAACATTGTACATTGTACATATTTCTATTCATGACCCTCTAATACATTCACAAACTGATACACATGTACCTCCATTTACGTTTTACGTAGTGGGAACGTAGACCATGTTCAATACACACACTACACACATAACAACAAGAAAATATCACCATTTGCAATGTACAATGTACAAGTATTATGGAGTGACTGAAACGCACGGTGATACCTTTTGTATATTTATGACCATACGAGGGTGAATTGAATTGAACATTGAACGCATGCATTTTGAATTTTCCTTGCTTGCGTAATATAATTCATGTGTTTGTGTTTTGTGTATTTGGAAAAGCCAAAACCAAAACCAAAAGGTTTTTCCTCTGTCATTGCGTGTGCGTATACGTATACTTTGTAGACTATACACTTTTGTGTGTAAGTACATAATAATAATATTCAAGTATACAATATACATGTGCTTTCTCCTTTTCCTTCTTCCATTTGAGATTTGAGATTTCGTGATGTAATCCATTCAAGAAAAAGCGTGTAAAGAGTTCATGTGTTATGTGAATGAATACACAAATGTGTGAAAAACAGTACATAATGTAATATCTAGTGTTGCTTTTGCACAGATTACTTTTCAAACTTGTATTTATACATGTATACAATATACTGTTTGTACAGTTTATACAGTTTCATGTAGGAAGAAAGAACCCTTTTACAGACAGAGATTGTACAAGTATCTGTAACATGTACAATTAATATCAAATGCAATGTACAATGTACAGTGTACACAGAAGAACAAACAAATAAACTCAGCAGGATTCTTTTCCTCATCTTCCTCGTCTTCCTCCTTCTTTTTCTTCTTCTTCTATTTCTTCTTTTGCCGTTTTACTTTTTTCCTACACCAGTAAATAGTAAATGGTAATGGCAATGATACACAAAACCCAAAACACAAAAAGTAATGATATTATTTCATCATGTGTGTTACAATTTTTATGCACATTATACATTATGTATCTATATTATGATCATGTATATTATATACATACGTAGTTTTGAAGTCGATGCTCTGAACTACTCTAAATAGGAGAAGATCTAATGATAGGATTATGAATCAATGAACGGAGAAAGAAAGTTGAATGTCCCTAGTCACACACAGGCCAGAACATGGCAAACGCAAAACACGTAGTGCAATGGCATAAATGGACGTGGATGAACATTGAACATGATATGTATAATGTATTTTCTGTGTTTTCTCTTTGTTTCAAATCAGCATTTACACTTTTCTATATTGTTTCTTTCCTTCCCATACTATATCTACTGATAGTTTACATGTTTTTGTTGCATCACTTTGATTTTGTGGCCACGCTTGGCTTGGTTTGCTCCTTCTTCACTTTTGGATTAAACCGTGTATATATACAACGTACAGTACTGTAGTCTGTATACATACAGAATGTAAAATGTTGAGAGAATGGTAAATGGTGTGAAATGTCATTGCCAAATTTGAAGAATAATGTTTGAGAGTGAAACTATAAACTATAATAATGGCCATAATGGTGGGTAATGTGATTCTGTGTACTGTATATTGTATACTGTATGTATGAATTTTGGATGTAAATATATACTTGAATTATGTAGTAGACATATCTAATACTTTGTAAATGTAGGAGGTGAAAAGAGACTTTTCATCATATTCTGGATATGAGAGTGTACAATGTATGGTACAAGTATGTGAAATGTACATATATTAGAGTACACTGGTGTTGGCGTGTACTTTATGCCTCATACATTATATATATACAAGAAAGACGGGCATCTGAGTAGAATACGATATGATATTTTCCCTTTGACACATATACAAAATATAAAAATCCATCAGATGTATCTAGTATCTATGCACTTACTGTTTATGACTGATAAAAATATGCCGATATATGGTAGACACATATACACGTGTATGTATAATATGTAAGATGCATAATGAATTTATATAAGCTTGAGGGTTAAGATTATATTTTATTTTATGCTCATATAATACTCTACACTCTACACATACTAGATACTGCATGCTGCATACAGGAGGGGGATGAATTCTCCAGTCTCCAGTCGATGGTCGATGCTCCACTCCACTCCACATGGGTCTCAGAGTGCAATGATGACTGCTTAAAAATTGGATGAGACGCGTTTGGTAAGGTTAGGGTAGGCCGGGGAGGGAATACTGAACACTGAACACCGACTACCGAATATACATCTACCGATTCGGTGTTGTACGGAATACAGAATGCCGGAAATTTGGATTTCAATGAAGCCCATCAAATCAAACGCACCCTTCCACACAGCCTTTCTCTTTACTTCTCTCTCTCTCTTTCTCTTATTTATTTATACTGAGAGAGTGAGAGGAGAAAAGTTTAGCAGTGGCATTGCATTGATGTCAAAGTTGTGGGAATACAGTTGTACAATATAGAATATCCTTATACACAGTTATTCCAGTTCCAGTGTATAATATATTCTACAATATATTTTATGTGTAAAGTGTACGCTGTACACTGTACACATTCTCCATACTCCATACATATGTTTTGAGCAACTGTGTAGTTAAATCCAAGTCTTCTACAATCCAAGTTAGAAACGTCTACGATTAAATTCTTGGAGTATTTGAGAAGGTATATATATTGTGGTATAGTATATAATATGCGATAAACTACTCTGATGTATAACCTACAACAAAATGTACAACACACATTCTGTATTCTGTATAATCAGTGTAATGTATAAGTACAAGGATCTTGTTGGTTGGTAGCATAAATATGTACATGTGTAATGTAAGGTATAGCATCAAGTTGAATTCTACTATTTATGTACGACTTGTTTGTCATGCATATATATATTCTGTACTATTTCTGATATATGTATCGTCACTTTGATGTGGGTTGGTCATTCGGGCAAGAAATAAATACCTTATTTGTTATGTTACATTTAGATTAAAAGCTTTTATTTTCTCTCTTTCACAATTCGGGGTGAAATGGGAATGAGAATATAGTAGGGAGAGTGAAAAGGCTGTGAGCCGCTGACATTCATCCCCCTCTCTCATTTATTTTAATGCAGTTTTACCATGTACTGTGAACTGTGAATTGAATGTGCGAATAACACAAGGCAATCTAATGTACATGTTTTAGCCTCTGTACTTGGTACTCATATGTGTATTGTAAATACACTGTACACGTATGTACATGTTATGTATGCATGTATAATGTTTAAGGTCAGCATTAAAATTCTCTTATATATTAGTAGGTCTGTTTATATATGATATACAGAATGGGAATGTGTGAAGTACAAGTGTACATGTAATATGTAGGTCGGATACACTCCATATTTCAAAGGAAGAGCGTATAGTGGATTCTTTCCTTTTTTTTACAGTCAGTCAGTGCAATATTGAAAAAATTATTTCTTTGAATGAATCATTTTAGTATACATGATGTATGGAGTATGGATGCATACAGCTGTAGATTTTTGATGGACTTTTTCATACTGGGGTAGTTTTCAAATTTCAAAGGAAGAAATGAAGTATAAATACATGACATGTTCTTGCATAGGTTCATATTGAATATCAGTGTGTTATAAATAACAGAAAAGTGAATCAGATTGAGGGTGAGGGAAATGATAGCATAAAGAAAAAAGAAAGAGCAACAGTAAAAAAAAATAAGGAAGGAAGGAAATGAAAAGGAGAGAAAAAAAACAGGGAGTGAGTTAGTGAGAAAAAAAAACACAAGACGTAAAAGTATTGTATATATGTATACATACATAGTTTAGTTGGCTTGTTGATTAAAACAAGATGCTGATGTTGAATCTTGATTCTTTTGATTCTTACAGAAAATAAGAGTCGTGCTCTACTATATTTATAATAATACACTATACACGTAAACTTCCTGTGAAGTGAACTGTTCATCATGTATCAGCATGGTTGTGTGCATTTGTCGGAGCGGGGAAGAGAGGGAATGCAAGTGCAATAAAAATGAAGCAATAAAAAAATTTAATTATAAGCACAAGTGGATGAAGTATTACTTTTATATTAGATAAGCTGTAAATTAGGGGAAGATGAATTACTTTTCTTATTTACTTGATGTTGGTTCCGCTCTTTCATCGCTCATGTATTCAATATTTCCCCTTTCAACTTTGCATAACACTTTACTTTTTGTATTGTAATGTATGAATGGTGTACATTTATATGTAGTATGTAATGTATAACTGAAGAAAATGACGGGAAAACTATGAAGAAAGAAGTGCAACAGTAAAGTATAAAAAAGGAAGTCATAAATCTATGAGAAAAAATTGTATTATGATTATCATGAGTATCATGATACAGTAAATAAATAGAAAGAAGCGCCAGAAAGTAATGAATGATATTTAATTCATGTATATGTATATATGTAACTAGAACTGTAGAGAGTAGCCACATGCAGTGGAATACATTTCAGAGGTTTTATATTTTAAGCGTATATGTTATACTTGTGTAGCTGTTCTGAAACCTTTTGAAATTCTGGTGTTTTTTACGTAGGTAAGAGGTATACTTCATGATGTACCTATAAGAGAGTATTTCTAATTTCTATAACAAATAGCAAGTCGGAGAGAGAAGAGAGACACTTTTCAAAATTTAATTATTTTAGTTATTCAATTTACATTTTACATGCTATTATGGTTTTTGATTTTTTATAGGCTTATTTTATCCAACCACCACGAAATAAATTTTATGGTAATGTGTACTGCATATATAGTTTTATTTTCCAAATTTTAGCTACTACCTATGTAAATGAGGAGAGAAAATTGATAAATGATGTACACGTAGTATATAAACCAAATGACGTGCATACTGTACATTGTAAAATTACTTCGAGATTCTTGAAAGACCATTCCTTATGTATTTCCATGTATTTTTACAATCTACTGTAAGAGATTATGAATTCGGAGAAATCTAGTTTATTTATATGGAAAAACATTATGTGTACCTCAAAGGTGTACAGAATGTGCAATCAATGTTTTATGAAAGTAAACTTGATTCAAAAGCTCTCATTGTGATTTTGTTTATTTTCATAGATGAAAGTTTTGTAATTTTTTCTTTGGAACAATGCCTTTTGTAGTAGAAAAAACATGTGTGGTTATATTACTTTGACTTTTACTGGAAATATTTCATCCATATTTCTCTTTCTTTTTCTTTATAGAATATTTTGTGCTTTATTATACTTTTTGTTCTTAAAATATTAGGAGATAACACGCGCTACTTGAATTTTAGAACTGGAATATGATCTTTTAGAAAACATTTCAGAATCATACATAAAACACATAGATAGATATATATAATATACATTATATATGGGCTTTGATTAAATTATACTATATGCATTTATAATCTGTACAAAAAGTTGCTGTCCATGAAATTCTTTTGGATTAGATTAGACCATAGGTATAATAGCATCATAAAAACTATTCATTGTATTTTATAGGTGACGCATTTCTAATCCCAAACTTTTTTAGCTTTCTGTGGTAAATTCTTGATTTACAATTTCTTGTAGTTTCACAACAACTAAAATAAACGTTAGTACTACGTAAAAGAGTATGTATAGATTTTAAGACGATTTACCTATGTACTATTAGTATACCGCGACTATATCTTTCCCTATTTTTCTGATCTCTGCAATAAAATGGAAGTCAAAAAGGGTCACTGAAAAGCCAATGTCCGAAAATTTCACATAAGCGGTATAAGTGAAAAGTGAAAAGACACATAATATAAAATATACAAGAAAAAAGAGAACTCAACACTGATGAAAAATAATAT
>JABASP010002132.1:0-22462 GCA_019776565.1 Sminthurinus signatus | reverse complement strand
ACTAATTTTAATGAGCTGATTTTTTCAGAGGTTGGTTTCTACACCAAAAGGAACGATTTGAGGGGTTCGCACTTCGGATTTTCAACAAAGTTGTAAAAATGCAACGGTCTAATGTACATGTTATGCCAAAATTCTATCAAATAGCTTTTTACTCCATACTTTCATACTTCATACGTTCTTCGTACTTCATACTTCATATTTTACACAGAGTACACACTACACACACATGGGCAGAGAAAGCGAAGGATTCTCGTCTCACTTATCATAATGGTAATGTATAAATCAGCACACATGTGTGTTTCATGTGATGTGATGTGATGTGTGTTAAAAAGGGGAAGAGAATCTAATAATAATATGAAATGATGATTTCTTATGTTATTTGAACTGTTTTATGCAGTTCTCATAATAAATGATATTCTCTGTGCATATCTCATGTGTCGATCTATTTTGTATAGGTATTCGCCTTTCATATTCGTTTTCGAATGTGGTATATTATACTGACTGACGTTGTACATTATACATTATACTTGTACCTATATTGAGTGTTATTGTATGACTATAGAATATAGAATGAGCAGATCAATGGGAGTAAAAGTTCAACACTGTTTGTTTATTGACACAAGGCAAGTGCATTTTTTCACCCCTTTGTAAGTATGTACCATTTACAATGTACAATGTACACCAAGTACCGAGTAAGTCATTTTTCATTTTTTTCACAAGATTATTTATATTCTCCGACGGAGGAAGGATAAACAAGTGTTATGTCTCTCAATTCTCAATCCGTCCATTCAATATTCATCATTATTCACATGGTCTCGTAACTTGATAGTTTATACATGTATTATGATAATTAAAATAATAATAATTATGATAATACTACGTAAGAAAAGTAAAAACAGAAAGAAACTATCAAATAACTTTGTTGTAATCTGACTAAATATCCATACAATAATTTCAATTACTCTTCCGTTTTTACTTCTAAATTAAATCAATTACTGTTTACTGTACAGTTGTCATTTTTAATTGTATTAATGAGCTACTAATTACTGATAACTGATAGCTATAATACAAACGTTCTTTAGAATGTATTAAAAATATATGTATATGTAACATATGACATGTTTATGTGAATAATATTCATTATTCAAAATTGTGGATATTATTATTTTTTTCATTTTACCCTGGATCCCTTTTCGGCAATGCATCTCGGAGTACAGCAGCCCCTACATTGTTGTGTAATGTTATAATCCTGCGTCGATACGGGTGGTCTTCGTCCTCCATCAGGTTGTTGTTCCCTCAAAAATACTTCTCTTCCTCCTCCTCGTGGATATGAAATCTCACTACCTGTCCCTCTTCCAAATTCATCATCATAGTCAGATTCCTGTAATCCAACATGAATAAATAAAAATCAAGTACATTACAATTTACAATCACCCAAAACATATGAATGAAAAAGACATGTTAATATCAACTTTTAATTCATAAAATTTGTAGATGGATACATTTTCCAAGCTCCAAACTCCAAACATATAAGAAACCTTATTGGAGTTTAGAATTTTGAATTTCTTCCGATATGCGTGACACGTGTGCTCTATACTCTATATATTTAGTATTTACTCATAATTTATTATTTTGTGCAGCATATTACATGTACTGTAGTTTAATATACCAATGAATAGATTAGTATTACTCTCTATATAATTTTGCACAAAATATTTGTGTAAATAAGCATATATATATATACTGAATTTTGAGTCAATTCAAGGTTAAACCCATTCAATCTCCACCCTATTTATCTCTAGAAATTTTTTTGTTTTTAATCCATATCCACTTAAAATATCATAGATTAATTATGTACTTGTAAAATATTATAATATTATGTACTTGGGATCAATAGTTCAATTTTATGGGATGAATTTTCGCAATTTGATAACATCATTATTTTCCCAAATGAAGTAAATCAAATACAATAAATACTGTTTGTGGAAATTGGAAATGTACATATTTATAAATAAACAGTAATTTTTCATTTTTCATTTTAGCAAAAACAATTTATAGGCAATTCATTTCATTCCATTAAAATGCACAAAAGTAATAAAAAGTAACAAAGCAAGTGGAAAGTCGAAAGCGGTATAGATATGGAAAATGGAGACAATAGAAAATAGAGAATGGACAATGTACATATTTATTATTTATACATGTCTACGAAATACCAAAATCAGAATGAGTCAAAAACCTGTTGATTTTCAAGAAAAGTATAACAAAATATAACAACATGTTACAAAGTAAAAAGAACAACAGAGAGAGAAGATAGAATGTAGAATATATTATATAGAAGCATAAAGAACAAAAGTATTATATATTATAGACGCAAAGTAAATGGACAATGGACTCCCAGCCGATTAACTGTTCACTCATTCATCTTTTATAATTTCTAATTTCAAGAGACATGGAAGAATCTCATAGAAATATGGTGGATTCTTTTAAATACTAAATAGCTTTAGTCTTTAGTCCTTCAAGTCAGCGTCAAGTGTATGTTCTGTAATACTTTCTGTGTGCTAAATATATATGCATGCACTGTAGCATGTATAGTACTGTGTAAGCTCAAGAAATTCATGGAAGTAAATGATGACAGGAAAAAGCGTTTCCTTAACTGATAAACTCCTTGTAGTAGTAGTAGTGAACTCGGTTCAGTTGTTCATTTTTGTATCTTCATTCCTAAAACGTATTCCGCTTCCCTATATAACCATATTATATTATTCTAGTTTCTAGATGAAAAACGCAAGAGAAGAGAAGAGAGAAGGACTCCTAACTCCTAACTCGTACACTACACTGTACACTATGCACCAAATACTAAATATACACACGCACATGCATAAAAAAAGGACACAAAAATTTGATTTCTCTCTCTCTCTCTTTCTCTCGCTCTCTCAGTCTTTGAACGATAAAGATGAGGACGCGTGATGAGACTTTTGCAACTTGCTAAATATTTCTTGAGCATATTATGAATCTGAATCTGAATTTGAATTTGAACTGAACTGAACTGAAGAAGCATGATAATACAACTACATCTATAACTACATTTACATTTACACTACTCAATACTAAATACTCAACACTGCACAGAAAAATCTATGTATATATATGTATGTTACAAAGTTCATACCAAAAATTAATTGTAGTGCCTTAATATTAATATTAAAGTTCAAACAACAGGCTCAATTTGTTATGTAATTGGGAATCCTTTTTTTGGAATTATAATAATATGTAATATCATAATCTGTGTCGATGGACGATGGACGATGTAGAAAAAAATAAATATCATGCTTCAAAGATTACCCATTTGTGTTATTATTTTTTTACTTTCTCTCGTGTTTTTTGTACAGTTATTGTACATTGTATCGTACATCGTACCTATTTTCCTCAATCTGTATTAGGGTAAGCATTTGGCGTAGTACGGTAAGCTTAACACCCAAAACTCAAAACTAACAGTCTGTACAACATACAACATAAAAGGTACAGCAGAGAACATTCCTTCGTACTTCGTACTCTGACACATAAACAAGAGGAATAAACAGTAAACAGTAAAAAAGCACGTGCAGGTAAAGCACATGTATAAAAAATAAAAAAACCGAGTTGAGAAAAAAAAGTAGAGCTGGTGCATCTAGTGCATACAATAGCCTTATTATATGCACATTTTATTAAATATTCACTTGAAGCACATGATGTTGCATCTAACATCTAACATCTAACAACGAAAAAGCGGAAACACACACACGTACATATAAATAAATAAATATATGTGTGCGTTGAATGTTGCGTGTTGAGTGTTGATGTTCTCCCTCCTTGAAAATTCCAATCCAAACCAATCCAAGTTACAAGTCAAATGTACTTCTTACAGAGTTCGGAGGTTCGGAGTTTGGAGTTTGGAGTGCGTAGACCCAATAAGTAAAAAGTAGCAAGTAACAAGTAAATAGTGTAGTGCACACTTATGCAGTTTTACACATCCGGAAAAAAAATGAACCTTTATCTAATCTATATCTTGACTCTTAACGATACATCTATTCTGTATTCTGTATTTTGTATTCTGTATGCTGTACGCCTCAACTACTCCACTTTAGTTACTCTTAGGTTCATTTTATATAACTATAACTCTTTCCCTTTCCACAGCATCCACAGTGTTGAGCATTGAGTACTGAGCACCATTATCCATTATCCATTCATTTCTACTTTCTACTCTCTACAGATTAAAGCTGTACAATTACAAGCTACACACATTTTTCTCTGACTATTACATCTACAATTTACAACACACAAGCACAATTTGGTATTTGGTTGTAAGATGCGATTAAAAACTCTTCTTTTTTTTTATTTTACGGAAGCCCCCGAATACTACAAGTACGAATACAAAATACCAATACTAATACAAACATTAGTACAAGTTACAAGTTACAAGATAAGACAGAGAGAGACAGAGAAAGATGTTTATAAAACCAAATCAAAAGACGAGGGAGATAAGCAAGCAAGTAAGCAGCATGTGAGTGAAGTCCTCAGCTGATTTTACACGGGGAGGAAAAAGGAAAGGGAAAGGCCGGATGAGAACCAGTCAAGATTTCGGTTGGAACTGACGTTGTGGAAAAAGCAACGAGTTTATTTTTAGCAAAAAGCCCACCCTTTTAAAATTACACAATTATTGTACACTTAACAATTTTTTGGTGCACTGCACTGCACTGTACACTACATATATTCTATATTCTGTACTGCACAAGGAAAGGAGGAAGGGTATAAAATCCAGTTTCCCATTCATATTCACATTCTCATGTACAAAGCACAAACAATAATATACAATATACACAATGTGTGTAAAATACACTCTACACACGCATCACATTTCACATTACAAGTACACGTTCATACACAATACATAATACATAGTTTTTAGATACATAGATAAATACGAGCATGCCATGTCATAATATTGTGTATGAACATATTTTCACACACATCACACATGTACTTTGTATTTAGTATTTAGTTTGTACAGTTTTACTTACTCCTACAATCTACAACGACAATATAAATGTATACATATGTACAATGTACAAGCTACAAGCATATTTTCTCTGACTCCCTTTTGATTTTTCCTTCCAGTTTTCTCAAATCCCTCTTTTCCGTTGTTTATGTAGTAAGATGTGTATATATACAGTATACAGTATGCACCAAGTACCAAATCAAATGAGCATATTATGTATATCGATGGTCGTCAGATAAAAACGCATGTTAGTATAGTTAGTATTATTATTATTTTATGGTACAAAGGGAAGAAACAGAGGAGTAGAAAAGAGACAAGAGACAAGATGAAAAAAGATGAGGTTGAAAGTTGAAAAGCTTTATCTTCTTCTTTTTTTTGGTTTATTTTTACTTACCGCTCTGACTTGTAGTATAGGAGTCCAGAAAAGTTGGACAGCCGAAATAAATAAAAGGCTGGAATAATGAAAAATATACTCATTTTTATTGAGAACACAAGAATACTCTGTCTTTTTAAAACTTTTTTAACCATTTAAATGTATCTTATACATTACTGTAGATTGTAGATGGATTAAAATTATATCATATCATATATCATCATTTTAAATTTCAATCCACACTTTCCATATAATATATTTACATGGCATCATTATCATGTTATTTTACAGCATCACAGTTCCCTCAATTCTCAATTCTCAATTCACATACACAGACACACACACACACACACACATGTAAATAATCATCTTCATATTTCATATTTATGTGCGTGTAATAATTTTGGTTGTGTATTTTTTTTAAATTCTGATTGGGTGAATTATCAGTAGTAGAAGATGCTAGAAGCTGTGTACTGTGTACTGTGGAATTCGTAGAACTATTATGTACAACTAAAATTTAGAATCAGAAACAAACCACCGTCGTTAAAGGACTTGAGAGTTGAATTCATTTCATGTTTTTACCCTAGTACTGATATTCCTTTTACATGTTTAGCTTTTAGCTTAAGAGAGCTATATTAGCTTGAGACTTGCGACAGTTATAGAAAATAGAAAGAGAGAATATGACAAAATACTATCAAGTATCAAGTCAACCACTAAGAAACAGAATTTTTGCCAATTTTGATAAACTCTCTAACCTTTCTCTCTTTCTCCTTCTCCTCCTCTTTCCTTTCTACACGTAAAACTCGTGTCCAAACTATAGACATATCCAATGAATGAAAATCAAATGACCCAAATTTTTTCTTATAAAAATCCCCCTTTAGAATAGAAAATCATATAGGATATGAATATCCCTATTATTATTATCATAAATCATAATCATAATATAAAAGATTGAAGAAACTAAGCTAAAACATTGATGTCCTGTATAAATATTTTCCAAGAACGATTTTTCCTATGATATTTTATTTACATGTGTAAATTTTTACAAAACTTTATTTGTCACTTTATAGTTCATGATAATTAATAATATAATATTTAGCGTAAAAAATATGCATAACAACTATATTATGCATGTGGACAACAACTTTCAAAGACAAATCCGTTTATCATCATAAATCGTCAATCGTCAATCATGGTGGTGTGTGTGTGTGTCTTTTTTTTCATACATCAGAGAAAAGTCCAAGGAGCTTGCCATTTGCGTCAGCAGTCAACAGCCAGCACACAGTAACAGTACAGTGAATAATGACTATGTGTGTACATACATAAGTACATGTATGTGTAGAAACTAGAAACGGGCTAATTAATAAGTGAGCTCGTTGAGTGAGAGATAGAGATTGAGAGAACTGTTTCAGAATTGAGGGTGTATTTCATGCCAAAATACAGATGATGATGATAATTTAAAACGTTGAGTGATTCTATGCAAATTTTACTGGAGGTATTATATAATCATTTTATTATGTTTTATTATTACTCACCACTTAATTATACTGTAATCCGATTTCCTCCGAAAAGGTGGGAAAAACCAGGATATTTTATCACAGGATATTTTAATAAATTTAATCATTGTTCCGTTTCGAGTCCCTAACGGCAGTCTCGGAGTTTTTAGTGACTATCAAATTTTATATTTTTTCCTACACTCATGCATACATGTGAATATATTATATAAACTGTATACAAAATATGAAACGCACACACAATACTATACACTACGAGATTCTGAGTTGTGTCGAGTATTCTTCTTCTTTTTCTTTTATTTATTTACTCCGTATTTATGCACAATAAAAAAACACACAATCCTCTACAACTTGATCGTTTATTTTAGTCGAAGTATAATAAATGTAAAGGTAATTAAACGATACACGGTAACGGATAAACGGTGTTGCGAGGATCTTGGGACTTTTTTGTAGGAGGGAGAAGGATATTAAATAGTATATATATGTGAAATATACAATATTTATAATTTATAGTGTAGAGAGGAAGAAAATTATTTCAAGTATTATATAGTAGACGATGTAGAAATATTGGATTTTTAACGTTAATACGACATTTAGACCGATTCCAACACCCTCCTACAAATTCATAAACATTTAATTAAATATTATGTATTTTATTATTGTTATACGTATCAAAATAAATTATTTAGTATTATTATTAATTGTAGTAGTAGCAGTAGTCGTAGTAGTATTATAGTAGTAGAAGTAAATCACAATCACTTATAAAATTCACATGTTAAACCGTGTATTAGTGAACTAGAAGACCGGCACTGAAAATTTGTGTGAACTGACTCTGTCTCTAGTCAGCACTAGGAAGTTAGTGATAAGTGAGGCGAAAAAACATTTGAGAGAGCATTTGAGATCTTGAAGCTAAGAGAGTATAGAAAGAAAGAGAGTGAGAATCAGAATCAGAATGAGTACGAGTATGAGATGAGAATACGATTGAGAGAAAGACAGCAGAGAGAGAGAGACGGAGATGTTCAGGAAGAACAGAAAAGAGAAGATGAAAAACTGGTGAATGAGATTGACAAAGGCGAAGAAAAAGAATGAGAAGAAGAATATAATACACATTGCTACAAACTACAAATCCAGTATCCAGTACACGTTTTCTCAGACACAGAGAGTACAACAAACCTATTTTTTAGTACTGCTCCGTCAAAAGAGCTCGGATCAAGTGCACATTCAGTACATTATACACATTATGTATCCTTAAAAGTTCACCCTTTCCTTGTAAACTTTTCCCGATTTTCCGGAGTCCGGAATGAATGGTATAAACGGTAATTTAAATTTACCATGTGTGCATAAAATATTCCAAACGTAAAATCTATAAATTCTAAATGCTCTGTAACTTTTGTAACAGTCCATATCTCACTAAAATATTATCATAAATAATATTATGAATGTATATTCGTATAATATATATTTTATGCCACATTTACATGTAGTTAAATACAATCCAGAGAGAAAATAAAAACAACAACTTGTACATCTTTTCTATGTCTTTTGCATGACCTCAATTTTTACATACGAATAAAAAAAACAAGATAGCAAAATTACATAGATATATCCTATTTTATTTTTATCCAACGTTAAGAGTTGAGAGGGATGATGATACGTCTTGTTCATTCATTGGAAAAAAGTTATTAGATTACTTTTATGAATATTATTATACTATATTTCATATTATGTGGTTCTCTCTTCTTTCTCAATCATTCACAGATTCATACTTCACAAACTTCATACATATAGTACTCGATACTTACTTGTTACATATTATTAATATTATTATTAGATACTTACTACACTTCCATGCCCAAATGTGTGTATATGTAAAAAGAGGGGGACTTTGAGATATTTACATACGTTCTTTTAGTTCTTATACATCCACAAGTGGACCATGTTATAGAGTATATATATGTATGCTGTCATACACGAAAAATTACACACATGTACCACATAATTTCTGCCATTAAATTAAAGACATACTATATTTATATTTGTGCATAATATATCAGCCCCAGAGCAAACCCTATATATATGGATAATGAGCAATTTTCATAAGTATTCGTATAATATGTGATGTACATAAGAAAACAGAGTGTATATGGAGGATAATATTAAATATTTATTCAATAAATGTCAATAATTTCACACAAAACACAGTTTGTAATTTTTCTGTTAATTCGCAAATATTTATGCGTGAAAGCATCTTTTTCATTGTTTATTTTTTTTATTCACATACTTGATTGATTGGTAATATATATATATAGTATAATATACCACTTTTCCATTTGGTATTGGTACAATATATATATAGTTCTTGATTGTAGCACTAATCATAATTCTTTCTAATTTCAAAATCTTTTTTTTTACCTCTACTATGCTATTTCTTTTTAATATTGTCCAAACACTGTTTATTCAACAACAATAGGTACAGGATACACACACACAGATATACTCACAAACATGACACATGACATGATATGACATATATCGAGTGTGATCTGCAGAAAATGAACAAATGCATATACTATAGCATTGCATTTGTTCACTTTGTGCAGATCACACTCGATATATTACATTTTATACTTTATACTTAGCACATATAGGCTATTATTTATACATAGGAGACGAATATTCATTTCTTTTGAAAGAAACAGCCTTTTTGGTAATAAAATGCAAGAATCATAAATATAATATTTCCTACCGCGATTTCTAGTAACTAGTAATAATTCCTACTCTCATTGCAAATAATATAATAATATTATAGGATACTAACAAAAAATATTAACAACTACAAAATAACAAGATGTGTATAATATATATATGTATACCTAGTAAGTATTAATAGTAGGTAAGTAAAAGTATTTAAGTTCACACACTACACACACGTACATGGAAACGTATGTGTAAACATTAAACATGTTACATAGTATATTATATTATGTGGATTGTTAGGTAGCTTGTGAAAACAATATATATTACATATAAAATGTGTGTTGTACAATAGAACAGAACATGTTATATGATTAACAATTATATGTAAGAGCGACAAAAAAAGAGACAGATATACTTACATAGATATTAACATTATAATATAACTTACTCATACATAAATTCATTCGAAAAAAATTCAGTCTAAAAAAAGGACCAGCATGAACAATAATAAGAATAGCAAAATATTTAGTAAAAGATTATGATACTTTTATAGTATTACAAGTACATAATATATAGTATACACACTATCAATAATAAAATGGCGTAATTTCTTTCATATTTTAATGCTAAGACTGACATAATGACATGTAACGACACGACGATGAATTTTCATTAAAGTAGATAACAGATAAGTATTATAATACATGTACATTTACCTGGTAATAACATTTTACAAATTACTAATAACAATAAAAACATAAAACATGTCCACCATTCTCAGTTCACAGGAATGTTCGATATATTCGATATATATATTAAATATTACGACAATAGATTATACACAATAATATTAGAGTACTGACATCTACGATAAATATTAGGTTATGTATTATTTACATATTCTATATTCTATATATATACAAAACTACAATCAAAACTACCATATATATATATTTTGATGATGATCATCAGATCCTACACATAATAATAATTATAATAATTTTATGGTATTAGGTATTATTATCATGAAAATTTTAATCACTAGACAGAAGCCACACTTTTTTGTATTGTTATTACTCTTATTATTGTTTTCTCTCCATCTGTATGAAAACTTTTACTCTGTGTTCTATTTCTCTATACTTTCTATGTAAGTATTACATATAATATACTTTTTTCAATAAATTCCGAGGAATTGTATATATCATCTTGTTTTTGATGTTTTATCTACACCTTATACACAGAATAAAAAGTTTTAGGTTATAGGCGTCGGAGTACTTGAGATTTTTTGTTTTGCTGAGGAATATGTTGCTTTTTTTTGAAAAAAAAAATTGACTACAATTATTTTGGAAATGTTGTATTTATATAGCAGCCTATTTTGATTAAAAATACAGTCTAATGTATTCTATTATTTTTAGAAAAGTATCATGTACAATTTAAAATTTATACATTTTATTCTCGAATATTCGAGTTTCGGCTACTACTAAAAGTTTTGTCAACAATGTCAACTAAGCGTAAAAAACGTTTCATACTACACGTTTCTAGAAAATATATATACATATATAGTGGTAGAAGACAGTTTAATGATTATTATACTATATGGAGAAAACAACATTTATAAATAATAAATACGCCAAATATAGTTCTAAATCCAATTAGATGACAGCAAATCCAAAGACTTCTAATACACGAACTTCAAAATCTCTCGACTGTACTAAAGGCGGATTATTGAAGGTCAGACATTTTTCTGTTTTGCCAAAGCGCAGCTCCTCGTCTAAATAAATGCCTTGACCTTCCCTATAGATTTTTAAAATTGAAAGACAAAGGGAAATAAAATATTAAAAAAAAACATGTCGTTAAATAGAGCACAGAATATTCAAGAGCATGACTTTTCCAAAATATATTATACATATATATGAGTGTTGGTTACTACTCCTATGGAATTTTTTACTGGTAGTAGTATTTCATTTTTTTCAAGTACACACATAAAATTGCAAAATATAATGAGGAAATTCAATAGCAGGTGATTTTTTAAATAGGTATAATATATACACATGTGTAATTGAATAATAATTACATTTTAATTTATTCAATAATTAAAATGTAGAATGTAGAGTAAAATAAATAAAAAATGACTTACCCTCCTCCGACTGATATCATAGTTGAATCTGCATGCATGAATAATTCTTCTGAATGGCCAACTTTCATATCAGAGTCGTCGTGAGATTTAATCCCTACCCATGGATATTTTACTCTTTCGGGCCAAAGAGAAAAGAGGAATGTTTCTCCTGTTCCAAAGTAACGAACCCGTTCCCCTCTCTCATCTTTGGAATTCCTCAACGACCACTGTGAAGATAAGTAGGCTCCAAATATTTCATCATTCGTCGTCTTTATTAAGAGAATAGTTGGTTCATGTTGTTCCACTCTGTTGTAAAATGTGGTCAAGGAACACCCATGTTCTTCTGTTGTGTACAACAAAACTGGTTGGTACATTGTGATTCTTAGAGGAAGCCATGACCATAATGTAAGTAGCTAGAATATGGACAAAATATACGTACATACAAATCAATAAAATTACAAGTATTTTCATGTATAACATTAACTACGCACTACCTCTCAATGTTTTACAGTTTTTAAACATCAAACTAATAAAATGTATTACATAAAATACAATTGATGATTGATGACAAATTAAAACAAGTTCTACTTTCACAGCCACGAATAATTTTGTATGAATCATACAAATTACAAACATACTGAAGTAACTGCACATTGCAGATACAGGTACACACACACATGCACGCACACATGTACTGGAAACAAAAAATCAAATCAAAAAATAAATAAATAAAAGGGACAATGTAATTTCATATCTAATTGTAAGTCATTCATTTACATACTTCCAACTAAATAACAAAAATCATAAAATTCGTCGTTTTTGTAAATATTTAACTCAAATTTCAACTCTACTTAAATAAACCGTCTACTAAAAAACAAGTTATATCTCTATATAATAATTCCTTACGTCATCTTTTGAAGCTATCATGGATTTAAGACTATGAATTAAATAATTTCCAGATGAACGTGAACGAAGTTCTGGGGTACTTTTACCCTTTTTTTTGATACAGTATGGATAAACGGGTTATCGTTCAAGTTCAATTCATATACGAACATTATGTATATGTATATAAAAAATATGTCATCCAATACACACAAACACGCAGCGTGAAATGTAGAAAAATGTATAGATACACATTATTAATTATTTTTATTCATGTTAATTTCCCAATGTATTTTGTAAGTCTAAGAATTTGAATGGAAAAATGTTAGTATTTTAATTTTTAATCAAAAAACTAATTAAAGATTGATTTGAGTTATATTTTTATTTTGAATTTCATACCTCTTTGATTGTCATTGTATGAGAAATCATTTGAATATCAAGTTGTGATTGACTAGTAGGTAGATTATCGGTACTTTGAGGCCTTTTCATTCCACCCGGAATTCCAGAACCCGCTTTACTTTTCAACAACATTTCAATTTTTGTTGAAATTTTATTGATTTCTGATCCTCCTGTGTACATCAAGCAAATAATATCCATATTATGTATCATATATTAAATACAGTACATTATATAGTTGACCATCTTTTTTACACTAATAAAACAAATGAGTAATTATTTTAGATTTTAGTTTATAAGAAGCCATAAATAAATATATATATATATATAAGGCTTTACTTACGAAATGCTCGGATTGAAAATGCTGACTTTAAAAGACGTTGTGGGGTTATCTACAAAATACAAATTACAGTTGTATTATGTGTACTAATTAATACACTTTGTTTACACTGATTTCAATAGTTAAGAAAGCCTTTAAAACGTTTTCAGGATTTAGCACAAATAACTGGACACTAATAAATTGATTTGGGCCAAAAATTTAAAAAAAAAGAAAACTACTTACTGCTATTTCTTTTATGTACTTAGAAATAGAATCACTAAGGCCAATGGTCGCAACTGAACTAGACCACTTTGAATCTGAACTGGCTGCTTTGGTGAAGGATAATAGAAGAGCAATAGCTACACGATATAAAACTTTGATGCCTTCAAATAGGTAACAATCCATCACTCTGACTAGATGTGATAAGGGTAAATCACGGAAAATCCACCAAATCCAACTTTGGAAAATATTTTCAATTTTTTCACCCGATTTCAAATTTTCTAATAGTTTAAAAATACACACACACACACAATAAACAAAAAAAATTGACGTTTAGTACACTTGAGCTTCCATTGAGATAACGATATAAGTATAAGAAATAAGAAGTAAAAGAAGAAGTATAACACAACCATATAATTTCAGTCTTACTTGAAACAAACGCATATGCTGGTTTCTGTCCAGTTGAAACGTTCACATAAAAGAGGGGAAAATGACAAAAAAAGTTTTAGAAAAATATCCAAACCATTACTCATCATCACTCATCACCCAAGTAAGAAGTACTATATATAAATGATACGTAGGACGGTACATTATGTAATCAAGTAACACAATATCCTTATAGTTGAGATAGATAATAAACCATTTAATACGTTTAAAATATTATATATTATACATTAGATTGTAATCTCACACAAATGCTATAAAACTGAATAAAAATCCGTAGCTTTCCATTAATTCAAAGTCTACTGTATACAGTAAATATTATTTATGTTTATACTTTTTGAAAAATGTCTCAGGTTGTAATACAAAATAAACAGAAATCAAAACAAGATAAGAGGGGAAAAAACGATTCGTAGTATAAGTAGTACTATTATTATTATTATTTGTAGTTGTTGGTGTGTATACATATAGTTCGTACAAGATACAAGAGTGTAAACAGTAAACCCTAAACAAGTCTTAAATTATATAAACCTCGAGTCTCGAGATGTTATTGACACATGTACAATCTATTTAAATATATTATTTATAATTATTATTATAATACATCATAAATTATTTTTACCGAAAACTTTTTGGTAAGATGCATGGTTGTAGTATATGTGACTTCCCACTGAAGTTTTGTTTGAGTCAGAAAGACTTTGTGACGTGCTGTGAGTAACGTACATAGACAGTTGTATGTTTTCTCTTCCTGTTGATAGACAAAACCAAAACAATACATATATTAATATTGACAAGTCTAAAATATGAAAACGTTTTTCCTCACGTACACACACAATATGCCACATACATATAATACATGCACATATAAAATATACAATCATTTATATTACGCATTCCAACTTAATTATTATTACTAAAACATTATTTAGAGAAGAACAAACATGAAACATAAAACACTAATATTAAGTATCCAGATACTTCATAGTTCCTGATAATCTATATATGTAAACAAAAACAGTAACACATGTGATGAGTAGAATCTTTCAACTTCGATTACTCATGATCAGTATTAATTTCAAAAATGGACAGTGTCATTTAAGTACACACATGCTATAGAAACTATCGTCTCATATACGTTTCATATAGTCATCTATCGTATTATGTATACAAAGATATACTCAATGTATGGAAATTATTTTTGTCAATTATTATTACTATAATATATTATCATAATATTTAAACGTTTAGAAAGAACGTCCCACTCACTCACACTTTACAAAGAGTAATAAAATGACATAACGTTCACTTTTCTGTGTGCACACACACACACATCTTTAATTGATGCTTGACTATCTACATGTGTCTACAAAATATTCTCAATAACTATGTTTCTTTTTTTCTATCCTTCCACTTTTTAAATTCCTCTGAGACACAGTCATGTACATGTTAGAAGTCATACTATTCAATGTCACTGCATTTTTTGAAACATTCTGTATCATTTGAATTTCATGAGTTAGCTTCATAAAGTATATGTCTACAACAAAAGTATGACTTTATTTATTTACATTTTTAGTTCGTGGCAAGTCAAGTTTTGTACATATACACTATACATTATACAGCGTACAGTATTACTCATCTCGCTTAGTATAATAATATGGTGCAATAGTGACCTAAACGAAAAACAATTATATTCTCATTAATATTAAAAACAAAGTATAAAATGGAAATAAAAAGCAAAAATCCTGAGTAAATAAGTAAGTACGTAGTATAACAACCAGTCATTATATTATTGTATAATATTTTGAAGGAGAAAAGATGGCAAAATATTATACACTATGTATACTATATATGTCTAATCCTAAAAGTCAATGAACTTTGTATGTATTATGAAAATGTAATTGATATGCATATTATAGAATCTTTTCAAAAGTACTTTAATAATTAGAATGATTCTCGTTTCAATATATTTCCTGCTCTTATTAAAAATATTACAGACTAAAAAAAAAAAGAAGTTACGGAATTTTTTTCAGTCATTTGGACTTTTTTTGTTGTTGTTTCTATAACATGCATGTTAAATGTTTAACGGATTATATATGCATTAAGTATTAAGTATAAAAAATAAAAGCACAATTAGCAGGGGGAAAAGGCAATCAAACATTAGCATTATTATTACCTCAACATAATGAAGAAACAAGGATACAACTGGTAAAAGTAGTGGACAGAAGGTGATATCTGGATATGCATAGCCTACAACACTGACGATTCTGTCTGACACTCTTTTTCCTTGACCAGAAAGCCCATAGTAGAGACGGTATTGGGAGTCTGCAAAACTCGGTAACGGAATTTCTTCCTCTGATAATTCTGTAAAAGACAAATAAATGTTTATTGTTTAAATGTATATAATATACATATACATACATAGTACATATATACGACGTTTTGGACATTTGAAATAATGGCACAAAACATTGTTATTTGTTATTTAACCAAATATTATCAATTATCATTTTAAAAATAAAATATTGATATCGAGATTCTTCTAGAAACTATTTAAACAACAAACAAACAAACAAATAAGTAAATAAATAATAATGTAGAAAATATAGGTACAAAGGTACAGCGGAAATGCAATGTATACACTAGATATGATGTATTATAAATATGATGATAAAAATGTGACATATATATTTCCGTAAAAACATGGAAATACCTTTGCCTGATAAAATATTGGAATAGTTTTTGTTCTTTTTTTTACCATCACTGCCAAATATTTGATTAACAGTGTCCCAATAAAGTCCTTCAATCATGGTAGCGGAACGATTTGCTTCATGTATGGAATCCAATAATGGCCATAAACGTGATCTCATTTCATCCACAACATCCCAATCACTGTCTCTTACAGCAGTCTTAGTTTCCTTGACTTTCCCATTAATGACCATTTCTTTAATTTCTTCATAAGTATATTTTTTCTTCTTTAATACTGGAACGATGGGGACGGATAATAACTCTCCTCCAGATACACTACCTCTCCTAGCAGCAGCCTCAACTGTTGGAACTTCAACCCATGTTTGTAATCCAGGATGTAATGGAGCAACACTTTCTCGGCGTGTTTTACCTCTTTCCTTTAACTCCCAAGCCATATCAGTATCACTGTCTAGATATTATAAAAAATATATAAAGAGCATTTGAAAAATTGTCATTAATTTTAATTTTTCATTATACATTACACATATATATCTCATTCTACAATAATAATAATTATTAATGTTTACTTTTTCATCAAATTTGATTTGAAAACAAGGACAGTTTTTTTATATACTTCATACTTGTAACACATATAAGGCACCCCCGGTATCTAACTTTAAAAAGCATCATGCTTGTATTTTTATGATCGTAGAATTGAATTTGGTTTGATTTTTCACCTACTTTTTTATTTATAAAAGTACTAATTCATTCAAAACATATAGTATTATGCAGAACATTCAAAATGCATTTTCATTTTAAGTGGGCTTATACTGGAAAGTAAAAGTACAATGTTTTTGTTTGTATACATACTTAAGTATATGTATACATAATATAAACTGCGTTTCTATTACTAGCCGTAAATTGTATGTACTTTTAGAGTCATACATGCTTCATGAATGTACTCATTCATTTGATTTTTGTAAATAAAATAACCCGGAAATGGGACAGTAGAGATATAGTTTCTCTGAGTACTACGATATTTATTTATACTTGATGTACTGAAAAATGTGATGCCATTTTACGGCGACTTTCAGTAGGCTATAAGCTATAATATATAGTATATTGACACATGCACCATAAACCGTAAATATTTTTCATACTGTCATATCAGCATGAACAAATGTTGGAATAATGTGTCGAGATCATCATCATGTGCACACATGTATATGTATAAATAATAAATATATTATACATCCTCTGACTGAAGTACACATGTACAATGTACAATGTACACGGTAAGTACTGACTTCTTTAATCTTTTTATACCTATTAAAGCAAACTTGTTATAAATTGAAGTTCTCTCCCATTCACACACACATGAATTGAATTTGCATACAAACACTATACAGTAGAGCAAAAGGTTTAATGATCCACATATCTGCCAGTCATCAGTAGTATGGACAGAATAAGCATAATATGAATGTATATATATATGAAAAGTATATATTATACACTTCAACTTGAATAATTCAGGTATAATATGTGTAGTAATACATTTGTATCCAAATAAATAACTAAATATATATACATAAAAACCATCAATGCGACTCTGACTTTGTTTGTGTACATTTTTTTTACGGAAGCTTATATAAATATATATACATACATTCATTTTGTATGCAATTATTGTCAATCAAACTTTCAAACGTGCAGTATGTAGTATTTAGTATGTAGTAATAATAAACTGGAATCGAGTACGTAAAATGTAAAATAAACTTGCTCAGTGTACTTATAGTTTATAGTCCTACTGTACTGTACAAAGTACAAATAGTACAATACAATGTACTCCAAATCAAAGGATAAGTATACACTCAATACTCAATACGAACACGAATATATTATAAAATTTACCATGAACTAATATGAGTTTTTGTATGTGTCAATTATGTACCACTGTGTCATAAAAGATATTATTATATATAATCTCTCGCTCTCAAGTTGTACGTCCTTTCGTCATCATCAATTGAAAATTATTCAGTACAAATAATAATATTAATATATTGAATCGGCAAAAAAAAAATCAAAATAGGAGTATCAAATATGATGATGAAATAATTTGTACAGTACACCTAATTACTGAACATTGAACATTGAACATGTGTACTATGTACTAAATATATATTCTGTGTACACACAGTATACACTTTACAAACCGAAACCCGTTTTGAAATTCGAAATGATAGCAGATATCAGATATATATATATAGTAGCACGAAATTTAAATAGTACTAAAATAGTCATAATGTTGAAGGTTGACATAAATATTCACCTAAACTGGAGTTTGATGAGTAGATAATTGATGAACTTTTTCTTCTTCTTCTTTGCAGACCGGGTAATTCATCATCAGAATCATCAAACTCATTGTACTGGTCCGAGTCGTCACCACTATCCTCTCCTATATAAGAAAACAGATAACATTTATATGTATATTATTTTAAAATATCATGTATTAACAATGAGTATGACATGTGAGTATAGTTCACATACATAAATGAAGTAATAATTGCTTTCTACGCCGTGTAAACATAATACATAGTATCCTATACATTGTATATTGTATATTATATTATCATCTTATTTTGAATCCAACATAAGATGATGACACATTATTATATTTAAAACCATTGTATCATTTATAGACAAACTTCCTTAATGCGAATTTTAAATTATTAAAGAAATTTACCGATAGTGAAGATAGTGCTGGGTCGTCGGTATCTACTAGGTCGTGGCACTGAGTAATTTATAGAACACAGAGAGTAAGTAACAAGATTAGTAACAAAATAATAATATAATATAGTAGAAAAACATTTATATATTTATACATGTACATTTATTTGTACTACAATTTTATATCTATGCTCCTTTTCTTTTTCTTCTTCTTCTTTTCCTTCTTATAGTTTTTCTCATGATTAAAATTTGATTTGTCACTTTTTTCACTTTTCATCATACTGTTGTGTTCAGTAAACAGTATACAAAAACAACATGTGCATACAATAGTTTTTAACATTTAAACTCATTTAAATATAGGCATAATATAGTAAATACTTTATGTATTATCATATGTACTTACTGATAACTATTACCCTTATAATTTTATTAGTCAAAATTCAACACCAAAAAATACTAATCAAAAATCAAAAAAAAACTATATACTTCAAAACTTGTAAAATAAAAATAAAATAAAATAAAACAAATTAAAAACAACAAAAAACTAAACTTGAGAAACGAAAGTGAAGAATGAAGAAGTTAGAAGAAAAAAAAGAAGAAGAGAATTACTATTTTTAAAAATGTTTAATCATAATATAGGTACATAATGCATAACAAAAAAAATATATTATAAATTATAATATAGATATAGTAAGTAATAGGGATACAAATAAAATAACCAAAGAGAACGTACTTTTTAAGCTACTCATGATTTCTCTCGTGCGAGTATGTGTCGATGATTACAGATAGTGTGTAGTGTGTATTATAAAATTATTATTACTTTGATAGATTTTATAATACGGTGCATGCGTTCGTGCGTAAATACGATAGACTACAAGTAAAACACAACAATAATAACAAGAATAATTATATTATTATTAATGATAAAATTTTTTTTGGAACAATCGTGCGTATTAAGTAAAAATTACATGTACACACACAAAATACATTATTATATTCACTAGCAACAGTACAATACAATAAGTACACTCTTGTTTTTTTTTTTAACTTTTAATCATAAGATTATATGATAATATAATGATGTGAATTTTATCTTCTCTCTTTCGAATAACTAATCACTAATCACATTAATCACGTTACAGTTTAATAATAGCAGCACATGAATGACTGATTGCTGGAGAAGAACTAAAAACTTATTTTAAAAAAAGTATAGAGGTGTGAAAGGGGGTCTCCCTAACTTACACAGTGTTCTATGTTCTATGTTAACTGTTCATTGGGGTTAAATGACATATTATACTCCCTATGGACTTGTGAGTTTTACTAGTAGTACATTATATATACTTAACTATCCGTAAGTACACATGGACTACACAGACTACTGCTGTTATTATACTACTACTCCGTTACATACTGTAATGCAACAGCACAATCCACACTGCTACTATGCTTAAATGATAATGATATTGTTGCTATTACTACTACTACTATTACTATATGGAATATGGAATGAACAAGGCATAATATTCAATAAACGTCTCTATTCTCTATCCATTCTCTATCTGTCTATGTACACATGTGGATATAATATTATACATTTTATACACCCATGTATTTACACACTACCAGTGTGATAGTAAACCAGTAGTAGTAATAGTATAGTAGTAGTAACTATTCTCGCTTTCTCTCTCTCTCACTCTTGCAAGTATTTAAAAAATACACTAAAAGGCATTCTTCTTGTACATAAGTACGTATAATATGACTAGACAGGCTCACCCTCTCACTCTCTTTGTCGTTCATGATCACAATAATATAATAATAATTATATTCAAAATTATTCTTCTCTACTCCTCTCTCATTTCTCTTTTTACATTTTTACTTGCGTACTTACTATTCTAATTATTATTATTAGTCATAGGCAACGACGTAGTGCTGGATGATGTTGTACTGTGTAGTGTACCAAGTTCGTAGTTATCCTAGAACTAAACAATAACGATTTGAAATTCTAAAAAAAAAAATCATCTACATAATAATGATGATGTATATATATGTATATATAAATGTGTGTGTTTGTGTGTGTGTGAGAGTATTATTGTTATTTACTGACAAATCTCTCACTCATTCCCTTTTTTCCTTCTTCTCTCAACAAAATTTATACACCATACATCATACGACATGTAACGACAGATCTACTCACAACTCACACACATCTTACATAGGTAAGTGTGTATTGGCAATAAATAATGAAATTCTTGTACTTTGTACACGAAAGATCTGTTGAGTAAAAAATTAAATACACACATTATATATATTATTCGTATCATATTTTATGGCACATTACCATGATCATTATTTATTAGACTATATCTATAGTATATCTACTATGTATGGGTACATATTCTACCCTTTTACTACATGCATTTTATTGGGATATCTAATAATCTAGATACACAAGTGTACATAGTTTAGAGTGTACAGTGTACATGCACTTCTTCTTTGGCATTCAATCTGTGTATGTTCATGTACGTCTTCATTTTACGTTACAAGTTACCAAGCTCATGTCTGTCTCTCTCTAACGAATCCTAATCAAGTGCAAGGTACATATAATATATATTGAATACATGTTATTTTAGTTATTGTACTACTACATACTATAATAATATGATATTTAAAATGGGGATACAAAAGGATAAAATCTCGTTTTAAAGTGTTCCCTCATGTGTACTCTTGTACTCATTTACTATTTACTATACGTGTATCGTATGTATGCTACTTTTGACATTCAAACATTAATTTAGTTTCTATAAACACTAGATTCTATGCGATCTTTTTTTCCTTTCAAAAGCTTGATACAACTATAGAGAATATTAGCCAAGTAACAAAATAGCTATAGACTACAGTCATATGTGGTGAAAATATAATATATATATACACGTAAATTTTCGTCTAGCAATGCTAAATTCCTAATAAGTAAGAAATAGGAACTTGACACGTCAAATAATTAGCAGTACATACATAACATTATGTGTATGTACTATATTTACAATGTACATGTAGTCAATGA